>JAKSZP010002991.1:0-93994 GCA_022478985.1 Massospora cicadina
CAAGCCATAATTATCTCTTCCCTAAGTCATGGCCTGAAGTCTGACGTATGAAAGGGCTCAAGTGGACCTTTAAGTGCATCTATAAATTCAAGGAGGCTGAACACAAAAGTACTGCTGCTGTTTTATATATATCTCTTAATTCTCAGAATCCCCAAGGTCATCCTACTGTACACGCTCTTAAATCAGAGGCCAAAACATCACTTTCTTCTCCTATTACAAAGTTCTCATCACATAAGAGACAATGGTTTATGAGTGCGCAGAGAAGGCAAAATGATACAGTTGGCAAAAGGAGGTCAGCATGAAGAAAGAGGATCTTTGTGATGGGGATTCTGCTACTATGCTTCTAGCTAAATCTACAGTGTCCAAAAAATTCCTCCAAAACACCTAGGTGAGTGGACAATCTATCTCTGACAATAAAAATTTTGATATCTCTTATTCTTCTTCTAGGTACCATCATGCTCCTCACTTTGCCATCACAGTTTAATAGCCTGATAACTTGGGTCACTGTTAAAGTTAATAAAATTACCTTTTCTGCAAATTATTGATAAAGGTTTTTCTATAACGATATTTTTGGTAAAGCTTATGAAGAAAATCAAGACTGCTCCCAGTTTTTCAACTACATTTTATATGAAACCGCTGGTCACCATTATACAAGGTGTTAAGTTCTATGTTCGTTGTTCCTAGTTCCCAGAGGCTAATAGCACAGGTTTGGTTATTATGTGCATTATTCACGTTGCTTGATATTAATATTGATATATTATTGATACTAGTATGAGACTACTATCCTTGCTGGATAGATAAATCAGGTTGATAGCTGGTCCAACGCTAATCTTGGGATGCTCAACTGGATGCTGATTATGCTGACAAAAAGAGACTTCTTCCCTCTACTGGCTGAACTTAATCTAACTTTAAATTCAGAGGTTCTCAGACTTAGTTCCTGTCATGCTGAGTTGGAGGATATCTACTTCTCTTCTAAGGATATCCAAGCCTTACTCTTTAACACACAAAAGTGTCAACAATTAACTTATAAAACAACTAGCAGATTTACCTGTGCTTCGCTATAGGTGCCTATAAAGTTAAAGATTTCAATTTAATAAACTTAGACTTTATATTATAGATAAACAAAACCACTCAGCTCAATATAATTGCTCAATCAAATCAACCAAAAACCACCAGCCACTCAGTAAACCTAACTGAACTTATCAAATCAACCAATAAATAATCACCACTCAAAACTAAACTGTGTCCTATTGATTCGAACAAAAGCCATCAACCACATGGCCAAACAAAAAAACCTATCAAATCAATCAAATAAACACCAAACTGCTACCCAAAACATCTCTTTATACTTAAAATTATTGAGTATGTGACATATCTTCAAACTACTAAATCAACTTCTACTTAACTTACCAAAAGTATTTTATTAATTGGGTGAACCAAATAAGGCAGATTTTTAAACATCTTTAAACCTAACATCCAGATACCCATGCTTCGCTACAGTATATAAAGTTCATCAGATGATAAGATCACATTATAGCCTATAGGCTGTGGCAGCACTACTCTTTAACTACTTGAACTAACAGCTTTGCTGTTGCCCTCGTGGCTGGTGAGCTGATTATCCTAGCTACTTAATCTGCTTAAACTCTAATACTGATCTTTGTTGAGTTTTAAGTGAGCAATTTGGTTTTTTTGGTAGTATTAGCCAAGTTCTCACCCACTCGCCCATATAGATTGAACCCATTAGGCTCAATAATTTCAGATTCAATTTTATTTGCCAATTCTCACCCACTCACCCAAATAGATTAAACTTACCAGATTCAATTAGCTTCAGGTGAGAAATTTGGTGAATTATTTAATGATATTTTTCAATTCTCACCCACTCGCCCAAATAGATTGAACCCATCAGGCTCAATAATTTCAGATTTAATAAAATTTGCCAGTTCTCAACCGCTTACTCAAATAGATTGACCCTATCAGACTCAAAGGTTTTAGATGTCAGTCAGTCAGTACATAGGTGTGTTAGTGAAATTTTTTATTTATGTAGATAATCAACTGAAGATGAATAGAAATTAACTAATATCAAACTGCTTTGTTTTATAAAAGATAGGGAGCTTATAGGGAAATTCAGCGCACAACTACTCTGTTGGCGCCTCAGTGATGAAACGGCAGTCATTGCCGTTGAATTTACCTTTAAGGTCTCTTCTGGTGATAGTTTAATCCATAAGGCTGAGTATTCCTCCGTCTGACATCCTAAAGACCTAAGAACGGAAGGAGCAAGAAAATGTGACCCTAACGTTTCTGCTCAGTCACAGCAAACTAACCACATTTAACTAGTGACCTGCTTAGGTAATGGAATTCTCTACCAATTATAGCAGGTCACAAACCAGCTAGTCAATTCTCTAGTTTCAGGCGGCATCACTAGCCTCACAACTTCTAAATATATTCTCAATCAGTTGGTGATAAAACACCACTTATTCCAATTTGTACATCTAATAGTTAATCATTGATTAGCTACCAGATGAATTAATTTAGTCAACAACTCTGCCCAATGAGGTCTTAGGCATTTGCATGTATCAACCCTAGAATAAAGGAACCAGGAAAATTACCAAAAATCTGCTAGCATTATTAGACCAAAATTAAAATAAAACCATACCCAATTTATTCATTAGTGGGACTTATCCTCTAGTGAACCAGCAGATTCTATAACCTAGGAAGCTGGAATTGTTGGAAAAACCCAACTCATCTCCCTTTTTGGCTAGATTTCAAGCAAAAAATAAGATTGGGACAGGAGAATGCAATTTTGGGTCAGGTCAAATACTTCTAAGTTTCCAGCAGAGCAAAGCCCTTTCCGCACTCATTGTTGCTCATGGCAACCTTTAGCCTGCGTTTCTATTCCTTTCTTCCTTGCTGCCACCTCCACAAAGTGCGGTCATCATGACCCAATGATGTGCCAGCCTAGTCAGTTGTTCATGCCAATGCTAGTCTCATAAAGCTGGCTTTCCCCCAGTCAGGCTTATGTTACCCTTCATCATTTACAGGATCTTGGTTCAGCGTCCTTGATTCCTTGATACCCTCCTCATCCTTAGCAGGCGGGACTACCATCATTGCATTTTCTCATGGCAAAAATAAGAATGATTAAAATTATTTGTTCTTGTTTTACTCTTGACTTTTAATAACTTTTTTCTCATATCATTCTTATATTTTTTTTTTTTTTTGGAAAAATTAATTTATGAAAAAATTAATTGTGCTGAAATTAGAAAGAAATTAGATCTTTTTTATACTAAGGTTGATAATGTTGACAAGTATAAAAGTCCAACGTCCCCTGGATTGCCCAGCTAATATGTCAAATTTGTCTTACTCCTAATACCAGTAATATATGGACAATATCTCTGCTGAAGATGCCTGCCTCTTCAGATTGATGAGTCATGCCACTCGAAGAATTCTCATTTATGGCCCCACAAGGGCCCATACATTAAGTCAAGTGAATGTGGGTAGTCCTTCCAATGAATTACTTGAAATGGTATCTGATTCTGATGAAACTGGAGTAGTTACCATCTTGAATTGGTTGCGGCCAATTCTCCCTCTTCCATCTGTTCCTGAATTAAACTTTGACACTTTTCTAGATTCAGCTCCATTCTTAGCTATTCCCATAATAATCGTCAAGCCTACTGAAGCAATGCCTTCCAATATAAATCAATCTTTTTCTGCCAGCTCCAATTTGCTTTCAGAGTACCTATGTCAGCTAGGCCAATAATATAGGCCAGTGATACTTTCAACTAAACTAACTATTGGGAATTGTGAACACTTCAAGATCACATGTGCAGATTTAAGAAGCAAAGTAACTAAGGCCCTTGCTAAGGCTCTTAACATTGTCATTCTCACTATCCTTTTAGAATGAGGTGTTGCAGCCTATGCCTTTTTTCGCAAAACAAGTCCTTCACAGTTGGGTCACAAAGCTACCAGCTTCTCCCAACTTCCATCGTTCTTTCTACTTCCAGTTCCAGGAAGCTTGCAACTATCACCTTCACGATGCCATTCACTCATTCTATGAATACCTCATCTCTGGTGCTTCACATCAATATCTCCCCCTAATGCCTCTGATTGGAGTCATGATTCAGCAACCACCTTCCAGTATACCTTGCACTATGATGGCCCATAAGTCAACAGTCTTCAATGAAGCCCGCCAGCAAGCACTCAATACTAATCTTCCAGCACTGGTGCCATATTAGGGTTTGTTTGGGGTCATTCAACGATTACCTCTTCCTTTTCTGCTGTTTTCCTCCCTGATCTGGAGTATTGCATTTAGACAGTACAATAATTTAATTTTATTTGCTCTGGTTGCGCTCTCACAAAGCTCTGCTTCTGCTCAAAGAAATTTGCTTTGGGTGGGTTTAGTATTTGCTAGTGTTCACTCTCAAATTGTTTTGATGGCTTGTTCACTCCTACTGTCATACAACTTTCCATCCCCAAGAGGTGCAGAGGCGGAATCATCCCCAAGGTGAAATAATGGATATAAAAGTATCTATACATTACTTTTATGTTTTTTCTATCTCTTTTATACATATTTTATCAATTTTTATTGTGTTTTTCTTATTCTTTATGAGACTTGACCTATACTTGGTTCAGCAGTCCAACTTTTTATTATTCCCCCAAACTGATTATTAGGTATACTTTGACCTACCAGTTTCCATAATTCAGAGGTCTTGTTCTTAATTTTCAACCATCTATTTTGATTTAGAAGTCTTTTCAAGCCTTAACCAAGGTATCAGGACATAATAATCTCAATGGTTCAGTGGTCCTTCGGGAACAATTTCATTATTTTTTGCTAGTATCTAATGCTTTAAGTATTTTGCATGGGCCCAGTTTACCTTTAATCCATCTTTAAGGTTCTTGATGGTATATGCATCCATTGCTGGATTGGCAATTATTTTAAACGGACCTGAACTCAGCGCATCCATCTTGTTTTTCTCATGAAGCCATGCATATTGCAATAGGCTACCCTATTGCCCACATGTATTCATGTAGCATTAGTTGGTTCTTGTCATCCATCATCTTTGCTTTGATTTTCCGCTGCAAGGACGTATTGAATGCTAGTGATTGCATTTCAATAAGGATATTTAATAATCAGAGTAGGTACTGATCAGCACTCATCCCCAATGTTGGTTTAACTTCCAGATATAGAATTGGTGGAAATGAGGCCTTTTGTCCATATAACGATTCAAAAGATGTTTTTCCAGTTGCTGTATGGTGGCTGATGTTGTAGTTGAATGTTACTGAACCGAGGTAGGTGCCACATGTGAAAGACTTTCCTGCGACCAATTTCCACAATGTCAAAACTAGCTTTCCATTCACTCTTTCTATCGGTTTGTTTGTTTCCAGCCAGTATGGAACTGATATAACTCCTCTGATTCTCATTATTTCATTCAACCTTAGAAATCACATGGGACATAAATTTGTTATGTTATTGCTCAATAAGACTTTTGGACATCCATGCCAATAAACAACCTGATCCAGGATAGATAGTGCAGTATGAGTAGTATTTACTATTGGTAGTGCCTCCATATTAACCCATCATGTTAGATGATCAATCGCAACTATGATATACTTGTCTCCCCAGTACTCATATTCAATGATCCCATTATGTCGATCGACACTGTATGCCAAGAAAATCTGAGGCGGACCAGTTGAATATAGTATTTTTATGTGGTTTCTGTAATTGGCACTCCCACAGTAAGCCAAATAATTGCCACATCATAGTTGATAGACTCCCAGTAGTAATACTGGAGAATATGATCAGTTATTTTTCTCAGGCCTCCATGCCTGATAACCTTGTGTGTAGATTGAATTATTGCCACTTGTAATGCGATCCACGCATAAAAAATTTGGTCAGTACTTTTTCTCCAACAAAAATATGCAATTATTGATAGAATCAGTCGACAAACTTGGTAAAGTTTCATCCTTTTGCATTTGAATTCCTATCAATTCTTACTTGAATTCTGAAATGTGCAAGGGACTTCTGAACTTTTTCATGATTTCAGCTTTGGCCTCAAAATAGGACCACCTGTCCCTCTCAAGATGAGGCAACACCAAGTTCTCGCAGTCAGTGTCCAAGAATTTCATAAATTCAATGCTTTCTGCCTGTTGCCACACCCAAATAAAGTTATTTTGAAAAGGCGGAAAAATGCAGGAGCGTTTTTCTTATAATAATCAATTAGTTTGGGCGCGGATTGAATTCTTCTGAATTTTCTCTAGCCATTCATGGCTCAGTGACCCAACTGACTAGAGGAGTAATTTTGATAGTAATATCCAAAATGGTGGCAAATGCTGTCAGCATGTCTCTAGGAGTTTCTGATTTCCCAGATAGGTTTATTGGAGTATCTTCTTCAGTGTCATTTGCTTCATATGATTTGTATTTGCATTTATGGTTTTTTAATTCTTCTATTTATTTTACTAAACGTTCCATATCTGATATGAGTGAGCATAATTGCATGTGTTCCACTTCACGTTCCATTTTCAATAATAAAACTTCTCTGATAAGCTCTCCTTCATTCTTTTTTGAGGAAATTATTTTTTTGAGTGATCATTGCTGAATTTCAAATCTTCCTCTTCTCCTTATTCGTTCCTAGCAACTCTCTCTTCTACAGAAGAAAATTCTCTATGATCTGCTGAATCTAAGGCATTCTTTATGACGGTTGCCAATTTCGTCCATAGTTTTCTTAGTTAATCCTTATATGACATCATGCAAATGGTTTCACTAGGATTGGCTTATCTTACTAACATTCCCCTGTAGTGAGCACCAATTGTAATAATTGGGTTTGTTGTTCCTAGTTCCCAGAGTTTAAATGCACAAATTTGGTTATTATGTGCATCATTCACGTTGCTTCATATTAATGTAGATATATAATTGATATTACTATGGAGACTATTACCCGTAGCTAAATAGTTAACAAGGTTGATAGGTGGACCAACGCTAAACTTAGAATGCTCCACTGGATGTTGATTATGCTAACAATTAGGGACTTCTTTTTCTTCCAGCTGAATTTAATCTAACTTTAGATTCAAAGGTTCTCAGCCTTGGTTCCTGTCATGCTGAGTTAGTGGAGATCTTCTCTTCTAAGGATATCCAAACCTTACTCTTTAACACAAAAAAGAGTCAACAATTAATTTATTAAAACAATAATCAACTTAAGACTAATAGAACTTATTTAATATCATTCTTCTTTATATTATAAAACCTAGGGAATTTATAGGGGAATTCAGCGCACAACTACTCTGTTGGCGCCTCAGTGATGAAACGGCAGTCATTGCCGTTGAATTTACCTTTAAGATCTCTTCTGGTGATAGTTTTATCCATCAGGCTGAGTATTCCTCCGTCTGACATCCTAGAGACCTAAGAACGGAAGGAGCAAGAAAATTTGACCCTAACGTTTCTGCTCAGCACAGCAAACCAACCACTTAACTAGTGACCTGCTTAGGTAATGGAACTCTCTACCAATTATAGAAGGTCACAAACCAGCTAGTCAATTATCTAGTTTCAGGCGGCATCACTCGCCTCACAACTTCTAAATATATTTAAACATTCAGTGATGAAACCTGACCAATCTAATCAGTACATCTAATAGATAATATTGATTAACTAAAAGATGAATCAATTTTGTTAGCAGCTCTGCCTGACGAGATTTTAGGCATATGCATGGATCAGCCCCAGTGGATCCAAACCTGAGGAAGTACCCCAATAACTGCCAGTATTATTAAACCAATATCAAAATCAACCAATATCTAATCCATTCATTAGCAGGTCTTGTCCCCTAGTTTTAGCATATTATCTAACTAGGAAGCTGAAAGTGTATGAAAAATTGTATCACAAGATCTATCAGGTCGTGTTCTGCATTCTCTCAGGTTTGTTAGAATATCTTTGGACACCTCAGTGGTAGCCCTTGACAAAATTAGCTACAATTTACTGTTGGGGACGCAATTCCTCTGGAAATATGATTTCATCATTCATTATGCTGAAAATTTATTATCCTTACATGAGACACGTGTTTCTCTTAGAATTTGAGACTAACAAGAATTTTAATTAATGATAAAGGCTTGCGCCTACTTACTGGAAATGGATGACAATATCAATTACATTGATTATCATGTCCTGGATTTTTAAATGCAACTTACACCATATGCAGTTGAATGAACAAAAGGAATTCTCTTATTCTCTTTGTACCAAAAGTAATTTCTCTAAGGTCACAAATATATTCAGCACCTGGGTTCATGTGAAAAATCCAGGGAGCCTATTGTAGAGAATAGGTATTGACAACTCATTGGTGAAGAAAGTCAACTTATCCCAGCGTTCTTGATCCTGCATACATTAGCCACATCTCAGTACTAGGGATAAAGTGACACCTGATATGCATATGGTGGGACCCATCTGATAGTATATGTACAGCTACTACCTATCAATAAGATTAAAAAAATTTCTTAAGATTTTAATACCTCCGCAAATTTTAAAATATGAGAAACTTCTCACAGTGTGATTAGTTATGACTTTAGTTGAAGAATACTAGACTCCTGAAAACTAAATAAGATCTACGAGATATTGGAGTAATATGCTAACTTTTTTCCATCTCCTTGTATGACTTCAGCAAAATGAAATGAGCTTTACACAATGTAAAAATTGGACATTCTCCCCCATCTAAGTGCAGCCTTTTTAGAAAAGCAAATTAGAGGGAGCACCATTTGCTACAGAGCTCAAGGAGCCATCAGAGTTAAGATTGCTAGTACCATCCTGAAGCCCGTGGGGATCACCCATCCTAATTGTTTGCAATGAAGATAGTATTCACCAGTTATCATATGTTACCAAAAGCTGAATTTGATAACCAATAAGGCCAGTTATTCATTGCCACTAAATGACGACTTGCTACGCCTCCTAGCTAGAGCTCATTATTTTTAGGCAATGTATCTTTTCTGCGGGTACTGGCATATTGAGCACGTCCCTGAGGATAAAACTAAATGTGATTAATCACCAATAAGTGACAGTTTAAAACTGACGCAAATGCCACAAGGCTATGCAATGCCCAGGACACCTTTCAACGTGCTATGGATGGACTGCTAGGCTTCATGTAGTGATTGTGCATACAAATTCTTCTTGACAACATCGCAGTATTCTACAAAACTTCTTTAGGCATTTAGAACATCTATTCTAAATTCTCAACTAAGACAAGCTTCCCTTAAGCTCAAACCTTCTAAATTACAAATTTCCAACTATATACTTGGATTTCTTTGGGCATAAAATTACCAAGTGAGGGATTAATCTCTCACAAACAAGGTTTCTAATATTAAGAAGATAAGCCCACCCTGAAGACTTAGTGAATTTTTAAGTGTCCTTGAGATGGTGGGGTATTACAAACAGCTCTTCCTGCAGCTTACTGACCTCTCAAACAATTGGTCTACCTGCTCTAAAGAACTTTTCCTTCAAATGAAATCCTGAACAAGATCAAGCCTTTAACTTCCTTAGGACCGCTTTAAACACTCAGCCTGTCCTCATATATCCAAAGTTTGGTAATCCCTTCCTGCTATTTACTGACTCCAGTAATGTGACTGTAAAGTCATTGTACACATATAGATGATCAGCAAGTAGACTGACCATTGGCCTATTTCAGCAAAAAAATATTTAAGTCCAAATGGAGCTACATTGTAACTGATAAAAAATTTTTGTCTGCGCGTTTTACAAAAAAACATCTGGATCTTATCATTATGGAACTTAATTGACTATTATCACCAATCATACCTCTCTATATGACTATAGCATATTAATGATCCAGATGGAAGGCTGGCCAGTTGGGCATTATGGCTCTAAAGTTATGTCTTTGATAAAACTGATGTGTTAGCACTACCCATCATAGTGTATATGGGTTATTGAGGATACTGACCTTAGCCATGTTAGCACCAGAAGAAGAACGCCTGTATAATCTGATTGGACATCTGGACATGTGGGTTCTGGAGACACCAGAGCGAGAAGTCACTATCTATGACTAAGGACACCCAGATTAAAGATGGGATGCTCTACAAGTAAATTGATGTAAAATGTTTGTCTTATATTCAACCGTCCTCACAGACTAAAGTTAGTTTTGAATGCCTCACCATTATTAATAATGAAGCCGTCAAAAAGATGTATGAGTGGAATTTAAAACACTGTATTAACAGATGAATGAACCCACACATGAGGTAATATAAGCCAGTATAACCTTAAGGATGTAGCATTGTACACGCCCCAATCTCAGCACCAGTCATGGCTCTCACATAGCCATTTAGCTAATCAGCGTGAATGTAGTATGGCCTTCATCCACGAGTCATCATGGCCATTGCTACATCCTACTCACCGCTGACCATTTTATTTGGATGAGCTATCTCTATTCCTGCTACCACTAGGAAGGCTACAGATATAGCCCTTTTTCACTCCATTTTCAAACAACAGAGATGCCTAAGGGTCTTACTTTCTTCTAAAGGGTAAATTTTAAATTACAAAATTTTTCAAGAACTAATGACATTATTCAGTACCAACCAACACTTCACTGCACTACAATCGTTCAACTAATGGGACATTGAAACAAGTAAATTGTAACCTCATATATGTTCTGCATTAGATGGCGGCTATTAATCCCAGGAAATGAGATCATTAACCTCAATCCACCCTCAGGCCTACCAGAAAAGTTATCATTGGGTAATCAAGATGTTGCCGTTCTGGCCTTTAAAAAAGAGAACCACATTTAAAAAAGGTGTCTTACTGTTGGTAGACTTTTCCACTAATGAAACTGCTGAGTCATTATAAGGGCCCTAAAAACAGTATCATTATATCACAAGTGCTTGCCGCTCAAAAGATTGTGATGACCACTAAAAAAGGACTGCGCGGTTCAATGCTCATCAACTGGCCGCTCCCACCTTAGAATTGGTGATCTTTTCATATTTTTTTATCACCACCCTAACGGACAGTTAACAAGCTTAACACCTGGTCGGGCCCATATTACATCCTATACAAGTCAGGTTCCAAGTATTCCATCACAAATGTTGTTCAGTGCACTGTGGATAATAGGGATCATGGTAGGTTCCTTCAGGCCTATGCCCCCCTCTGGGAGGATTTTGTGGGACACTTTTTTAATAATTTGATGGAGTACAATTCAAACCTATTAAAGATTAAAGTAATGAGCAGTTCAGCTTCCCTCTTCCAAAATAGATTCTTGACTACACAGTTAATTTGTCAATTAATGAATTGATGCCCCAAATGGACAACAACTTATAAAAAATTGATTTTATGTTGTGAGATACAATTTTGACTGGACCACTGACTGATGAACTGGGTAAAACTATATCCCAAATCCCATAGCTGCAACCTGGAAGCACCAGAACAATAAGGCGCGGCAGTCCTGACGTCAACAAATGAAGGTACCCTCTGTCAGCCCTTATAACATTGATAAATGAAGATCTTGATTGAGGAGGGCCAGGCGCTACTTATGTCATAAGGCACCCACTTACCCCAATAATATTATGAAATTTTGACTAATAAAGTTTGTTCCCAATTCTTTCCTATAATTTAATTAGCATATAATTTATAAAACTTTTAAGTTTTTTGCCAGTAGCATTAGTGGTAAAGACCATAGATAGTTTCAAATGTGGACCCTACTGAGCGTCATGTGATTAGCCATCACCTTTTAGGAGCCGTTTTAGCTTATAGTGCTATACAAAAGAAAGCTAAAATCTTTTAATAGGACATCCTCAGGAAATAAAAAGCAGCTTCTGGCTTACTACAATGATGAAGCTGATAATCCTAATTACATATAAATATAACATAAAAAAGGATGTCTAGTTTATTAAACTGGATCAAGTCAACAATTTGACAATACCTATGCCAATCTTCACTTGGCCTAGTTGGTTATATGTTAAGAAGATAAGGCTCTTGTGTATAAAGATCTGTCCACTACATCGACAAAATAAAAATTTTACTCAGGTAAGTTCCCACTTAAATCATGGCCAGATTCCTGAATTCTAAGATTTCACAATTTTTTTATTCTATATTTTTTATTTGACCAAGGCAAGCCGACCAGGGGATTGACAATACCAAAACTAATACTCTAAAACTAAACCAATTAAAAATTAAAACATGAATTGACCGCCCTTTTTGGGCAGCAAAAAACAGAAAGAAATAAGAAATAACCTACCAGGTGGCACAACAACGAGCTGCTTATCCCATCATGGCAGAGGAGGAGGGGGGATTGGGCAGGTCATCATAAGGCTCAGCATTGTAGAAGCAAATCAATTCTGAGAGCAGGGGGGTTGGGACATCCGTGGGATGAGGGTTGAGGTGAAGTAAATAGTTGTTTTGATTGACAATTTGGGCCTGGATTAAAGCTTCTATGAGTTTGGCAACGTGGTGTTCAGCCTGGATGCAGGCGTCAAGATGTTGTTCCAATTTTGCAGTATTGGCTTTTGTGGTGCGTGTGGATGGGAAATATTCTGCCAATTCAGCAACATACTTGACAGTGTGGTGGCAGTTTTATATAGTTGTTTGATTTCTTTTTTGTGGTAGGAGGAAAATTGGAGAGGAACTATGGGTGGTGCAGTCCTTTTTTAAATTCTGCGACAGATTCTGCACACATTTTGTGATTAAGGAGTGATTTGTGATTGGCCACCAGCAGCTGCGGCAAGCTGGTGGTCACTTTGGAAAAAGGCTTTGGGTTTTGGGACATATCAGTTGGTTGGGCTGGGTCATTAAAGTTTAAATTTAGATAAGGTGTTACTCAATTGGATAACTCAATGGTGGGACAATTTCACCTTATTCAGTTACTATATTAAATAATTTCTAAAGATTTTGGTTGCTTTGGGAAGATTGGGTAGTAGGAGATTTTGAATTTGGTAGGTTTTAGGATGGGATATCTTTTAGATTGAACATGGGTCCAATCCTGCTCCCAATTGGTTGGCATGGGTGTGCATTGGCTAGCTTGGGTTTAAGGTGCTAGATTAAGTTTCCGATTTGAGCACATGGCCTATGGGGGTGGGGGCAGCCAAAATCCCCACTCAAACGCTGTTGGTGTGGCCTCATGGGTGGATTTGGCCATGGTCATAGGGTGTGAATTATATTGACATACCTTTTTGGTGTGGTCCAATTCATGGCAAAGGGGGCAAAATGAGCGACGTTGTCAGTGCAGGCCCAAAAGAAATGACCAGGTGTGGATGGGATATAGGCATGCGGCGGGATATGCTGGGCCATGTTCAGCTTGTGGGGGGTGATGGTGGCCATTGGCCAAGGTGCCGCGAGGCATTCAGCACCACTTGGGACAATGAATTGGAGGATAGGGTTTTTGCCATATGTGGACAACCCTGACATCAACTCCTCATAAAGTGTTTGAGGAAGGTGTTAGGGGAGGTTTGCAAAGGTTACCACAAGTGTGATGTCATATGGGAGGCGTGTTCAGGTGGTGGTAATGGGAGTATTTTTATAAATTAATGGCTAGCTGCTGCTGCAGCTGCGTCCTCTTCAGTGGGAATCCAATATTAAAATATCCCTTGTAAGGGCAGAAGTTGATAAACCCTGCTGGCGCAAAGGTGGCCAAAGCAAGCTCAATTATCATTTTGTTGGCATATGGGAAGAGGCTTCCATACTCAATGCAGAGGCAAAAGTGAATGTTGGATCAGGGTAAGGCTAGAGGGTGGGGGCAGGTTTGGTGGGCTATGCGAGGTGGAGTGCTAAGTCCCTTGGATGACATAGCATCTGGATGTATTTGACAAACTGGATGAGCCAATCTGAACACGTTTGCCTGATGGGCGGTAAACGCTAGTGTTTGGAGCACCGCTGCCCCACACTGGGGCAGCAGCTGGTGGATCTGAGGACATAAATTAGGAGATTGGTGCGGTGAGGCAGTGGCGGAAATTTGACTTGTTTTAAAAATTCGCTCAAAATTGATGTCAAGCGAAAAAAAAAAGTTGCTAGAAATCAGAAAATTGCAATTTGGTTTAGAAAAGGGGATTTTTTTAGTTAGTAGGAAGGAGGGAGTCAATTTTTCTTCTATAATATGTTAGTTTTATGGTAAGATCTGACATCTTTTAATAAATTTTGAAAAATTTAATCCTAATTCCAGCTCAATTTTTATATTCTACTATCCTTCTGATTTTACAGATTTCTGTTGATAATTGAGAGCCAGGAACTCTGAGGGTTGAACAAATCTTAATTTTAAATTTTTTTGAAAAGTTTTAGGAGGAACAAATTAGGGAGTAGCCAATCATGGCGTTCCCCAGAATCTCTTCTGACCCCAAATCATGCAACACTTTGTGATCTAACACCCTCCCTCAAGCGCAAACCCAGGAACCTGCAGCCCAAGAAGAGAATTAGCTGTCAAGAGCAGCATAGTAAACCCAAAACTCATCCTCAAATATAAAATCCTGTATTCTCACGTGTGAGGTATTGGACTACCTTGCTTTCACTTTTACAATTATTTTAAATAAATGCATTCCCCTCCCTAAATTGTAAGGTTTCCATTGTTATATTTATAGCACTTTATACTTCATGGCATGCATTGCAGACACCATGAACTCACTCAAATGTTTAACCCCTCATCTGTTAGAGGTCCCTGAGAACATTTTGATTATAGTTTCTTGGTGTCTTGACAACGGCAAATAAGACTAATATTGGCTGCCAGTCTGGATGAGTAGACACTTAAAACACAAGCCATGATACCAACGGTATAGCCTCCCACAGTTCTTGTATGTATTCAAAAGGGGAAGATCTAAGGGTTTTAGATTTACAACAAAGGTTACCAACATTCCCACAAGTAGTCACACATCTGTAACAGTGGCTGCAGCTTAACCCAAGGTTGCAGTCTCAGGCACAAAATGATAGATGGAAGAATTTTGGTAACAATGGGAGGAATTCGCGGAAGTACCGCAGAATTTGGCATATCAAGTGGGGAGACCCTCAAACAGTAGGGTAAGATTGGGATGCCGCAAGGAATCCAAGGTGGGAGGCAAAACCAAATAATCTGCATGCCAATACCTTCTCTCAAACAGAGAAGACAAAAGATTGGTTATAAATACCACTATATCACATTCACTACAAACACTGGGAAACTTGCAGCTTAATATCATGTCTAGCTTGCAGCTAAAGTAATCAAATGTTCTTTTTTAGGCTTTCTGTTTCATTAAAACAAATTAAAAATAAACTAACATAGTACTTGTTAGAGCCTGCTGTCTTTAGAGCCATATGGTTAGAGAATAGGAGGGTTGTGCATAAATATCTGTTTTACTATCAAGATTGTTTATAATGGATTAACACATTAAAGTGCTATTAATACTGATTTGGATTTGACCTAGTCAGCTAGATCATTATCAAAAAGTTTACAGAAATGTTTGGAAGCGCAACTCTTCCAAGTGAACCGGTAACTATTTGTTTGACAGCCAACAGGTTGCACCTAAGACCAAAGCAGGTAAGGGCAGTCCCATTCCAAATTGAATGGGGCCAGAATGCCTAATCCTAATGTGGTGGGCTCGCCTTCACTGTTGGTAAGAAGAGAAGTCAGATGGGTGATTTTGAGTCCAAGATTTATTTGAACATTTAAACTCATTTTAGTATTGACTTAATATTACAAAACCTGAACTAGGGAAGGATGCTATCTGGCATGGTGGGAGTTTGCGACCTTCTTGCTGGAAATGGTTTCTGGCCACCACCATTTCCTGATACACCTGCTTGATCTTCTTCAACAGCTCCATGGTGTTTATAAGAGGGGAAATGTGACAGCCTTAAGGGGTTATGTCAACCACCTCTCATCTAACACATGGGCTATATGTCCTTATTTGATAAAGAGTGAGGCATCCTTCTTTGCCCCTTTATTGGTTCTGAAGGATTACCCCTCCCAGTTGAGGTGCATAGGGTGTTCCCCAAGGCTTAACTTATCCTTCCCTCTTTGAGCAGGGGGAGCACACCACTAGAGACTTGGTCAATAACGAATTTCTTATACGTCTTTGGCAAGTTGATATCCAGGAGGGTGGCAACCTTCTGGAGAGGGTAAGGGGCTTTGGGGCGTAATACGTGGAAGTCATCCACCAACTCACAGCAGTAAGCGCATTATTGGGCACTTACCAAGCTGTTCTCATAGAAAGATCTCCCTTTCAGGAAGTCTAGTTTTGATGTTGGGCTTCCATTTTGAGCTCAATGGTGCTAACCCAATAATCCTGACTGCCAATACTTTAAGCTGACTAAGTCTCACAACAAGTATGCTTTTAAAGAATGTTAAGGCACCAATTATGTTACATCAGCTAGTGTATCCATCCTATGGTAAGTATGGCGAATTGGACTATTGAAGTCAATTACCAAACTGAGATATAGAAATAATACTTTTTTTCCACTTGAGATCACCTTTGAGCGAAATTTCATAAAAAGTTTAATTTTACCACCGCCATCTGGCCACATCCATTTTTTCCTGTTGATGTCTTCGGATCTACCGCCTAGAATTTTCCACCCTGTAGGCAAACGCGTTCACATGGGTTTAAATAGCCCACCAACCTCTACTGGCCGTTTTCTCCCACCATGGGACTTACCGCTCCACCTTGCATGCATTCACTCTTCTCACCCCCATCCTCTCGTCCTCCCACATTCCATAATCCAATTTGCCTACATGTTGACTATGGGCGTTTATTCCTGTATGCTGACAAGGCAACCATTGAACTTTCCACTGCTGCATTTTATAGCTGGCTTGATTGATTTCCGTCCATTTGAGGGCTATTTTGATATTGGCTTTTAGATGGAGGAGGACACTGCAGCAGCGGCTTCTACTCCCCTTGTGTTACAAAAACACTCCCATACCTAATACCTGAACTTGCCTCCCTTCAGCCACCACAATGGTGGTGTATTTTGCGTCCCTTCCTTCCCACCTTCAACCTAAGTTTCTTTAGTATCAATTGATGGTGGGCTTCAGGATTATGGGACTCAGCCCAACCTCATCTTCACTGTTCCCCCTGTTGCAGAGCGCCTTGCTACCTTATGCGCCATTGCTACCATAATACCACACCACCCTTCTATAGCCCAACAATTTTCCCCATGCTTGTATTGCAGCGGCGCCTGAGCACTTTTTTTGGGCTTTGGTGGATAATGGTAGCAAATTTGTCCTCTTTGTTTTGGACTTGACCATTCAAAAAAATCTGCCCCAAGCCACTTCCTCTGGTGTGGCTTCTGATCCATATTCAGCGGATTCTATTTTTTGGCGTTTTGTTGTCCTCTCCCACTCAACATTCTTTTTCAATGGGCCAGAGTGGAAAATCGGCCCCCACCAAGTTTAACCGCACACATTATCCCACTCAATTACACCCCCGCCAATCAGAGTCAAGCTTGGACCCCCATTTGCACCCAAGCAGCCCATTTGACTATTTCTACCCAAATCATTCATTCACTATGCTTGTGAACCAAAATCCATGAGAACTATTGGCTGAGGTTGATAAATCAGGTAAATTTTTTATGAAGGAGGAATCCGATGACCTCTCAACCAGTTCAATTATAGTTGGGCTGAATTTTACAACTCTGATTTTGACAAATTCTTATCCCCCAAACAACTCACTCCTAAACCTAATGTTGTCCTCTATCAAAGTGACCACCAGCTAGCCTTAGCAGCGGTGGCCTCACCCTATTGCCCAAAACTCTGCAGAGCAGTGGCTCATTCAGTTTCTCAATTCTATGAAGGGCTGACCACACTAGCCTTCCCCTCTGATTTCACTGAATCACACGAGGCAAAATCACCAATTTGCTTGCAGATGCTGAAGCCGCTGTCATGCATGTGGCGAAACTAGCATATTGTAACCCATCTGCTAAAATTACCTGCCAAAGTATATCTAATTTTTCCCAAATCCCTGATGCCCACATTCAAACTGAACATCACCTAGCAGAATTTGGTGAAGCTCTCTTCCAAGCCAATCTTGAATAAGAAAACTTATTTTTTACCTACATCCACCCACACCACGCTGATGCCCCAACGCCCAGGCTCTCCACTTTTGTTTTTTTCTATAACTATAATGATTCTGTCTTGAAGAAATTGTCTGTATAAGAGCTGCTTGACCCCCCTCCACCCTCTGCTATGGCGTGTTAGCAGTATCCCTCTCCACGCCTGGTTGGAGGTTTTATTTGGTTTTATTGTCCTTTTCGTTCTTTTGTTTGGTTTTTTTGCTCATCAAGTAAAGGTAATGTCTGTCCCCTAGTTAGCGTACCTCAAATAAATTTTAATTTTTATAGAAATAATGATGTAACTTTATAATGTAAATTAGGGTTTTGTATGTCGCATTTAACAATATAAGTCTCAAAAGGAAAATGATTAATAAAATTAATGTATGAGGGAATCTGGAATAGAGTCTCATGGTCAGGTGATGCATTACGGATGGTATGATGCCTTTGTAGCACTTTTTTGATAGGGCAAAATCATAAGTTGAATAATCAAGTCAGATGAAACTTGGATTTCACATAGGTTGATTGTTGGGCATATTCTTAGTTCTTACCTTTTGAAGGGTTGTCTTGATTTACTGCATCATTTGTCACCTTGAGTATTAGTCTCCAGATCTTTTAATGATCTTTTATTTTAATTAGGCGGGATTTCATCTCAGGGGCATCTGGATCTCGATTTGGTCTGATATAGTTTTCCTACATCTGATTTGAGCTGTACTGCCAGTGTTTATTTGGGTTTTATTGAAATAAACCCAGTTCCCCCTTCTTGGATCAAGGCTTCAATTTGATTATGGGAGTCAAATGGTCAATATTCTTCCCATCATGTCCAATATCAAAATATCTGACATCACCCCCTTCAGATTATTAATATCTGAGTACCAACGCAATAATTGGCTATGTACATAGTAGATAGTTACTCCAGTTTCTAAGGACTTGATTAAGTACTCATCTCCACAATTGTAAGTGATAGCGTATGGCCCATCCCACATGGATTATAATTTTCCACCTTGGGGTGCTATTTTATTGTGATAATAAAGGTCTAAATCTGAAATCTCAAAGGTGGGTAAAGGTCAGCGATTTGCATTAATTGCTTGACCTTATCTTGTAAGCATCTTGACTAGATTTGTCATTGCTTTGATTAAAGTTGTATAATCTTCTGGACTAATATTCATAGCTCTTTCTCAAGCTTTTCAAATTTTCACCGGAAAATTCACAAGCTAGTAGAGCTAGGAATTCAAGTTTCTCCTTCCATATAATGCCTTGAAAGGAGACATTTTGATAATGTGATGGAAACTTATTCTGTAAATCATAAACGCATTTGTGAGATATTGGTCCTAGTGTAGTGAATTGGTACTGGCAATCTTGCGTAATATTGAAACCAACATCCAATTTTCTCTTTCTACATTTCCATTTCTTTTGATGGGCTGTAAGGCGCTGATAATAGTTGCTGATTTCCCATGCTCAAATCTAAGTTCCTCACAATTTATGAAGTAAGGTTCTTCCAATTGTTGCATAGCAGTATCTGAAAGCAGCCATTCCTAGTAAATATGTTATTATACAAAAAGTTATTAATAGCTTTAGAGTCTGCGCGGGAATGGCAATTGCTTTGACTCACTTTATAAAATGATCAATCTCTACAAGAATGTACTGATTTTATCCTGTGAATTCAGATATTGGCCTATGACGTATACGTTGTACTTGACCTTAAGTGGCGTTTGTTTTTTTACAAGTTATGCAAGCATATAAGACTTCCACTACATAGTTTAATAATCCTTCCAAATAGTAACAATGCTTGATAAATTTTTAACTTTTCCTGGATCCTCCATGTCCTAAAGTATTGTGGGCTTCCACTCAAACTGGTACTCATTATGAAGGTTACAAGTAAGTTAATCTGTTGATTCTGACTTTCTTATAAAGTAATCAATGAGAACCTTTTTATTTTGGGTGTCATTTGAGAATCTTTTTAACTGATTTATCTTTGTCCTCCCATGAGTCTGGCTTAACGAGTAGGTTTTGTAACTGTTTAACTTTAGTATTATCTAAATAAAGTAGGAGCAATCAGGTCAGACCATTTACATTTATGTGCTTCTTTCCAGCTCAATGGACCATATCATGTCATTTTGCTGAAGTTTGAAAGCCCATTAAGAAATAGTCTTCCTTTCAGATATTTCAAGTTTGCAGCCACTTTAAAGAACCTTGGTCTGTCACAACTGTAAAATTCATACCGTACAAGAAGGTCTGGTAATGCTTCACTGATAAGAGAACATCTAAGCACTATTTTCCATGATGCTATAATTTCACTCAGCTTAGGAAAGCGTTTTTCTGTAGTAAGATGCCAGTCAGTTAAAGCCTTCATCATCCAATTTGGAACGTATGTCGCCTGCAGCAAAATTAAAGGAGTTGATAAACATGATGAATGGCTTCCCATAGTCTGGATGTCATAAGGTTGGTCATTTTGTCAACAAACTTTTCATTGACTCAAATGCAGTTCATTGCTCTATTCCCCATATAAAAGTGGTGTTTTTGGCAAGCAGTCAGACAAGAAGTCAGGCGAAATGAGCGAAATTAGGTCTAATTTGATGGCAATATCCCATAGATCCTAAGAGTTTTTTGTATGGCTGGTAGGATCGTTGGCTCAGGCAGCTTGGAAATCGCTTCAAACTTAGTGTTAAGGATTGAATTAATTCCTGAAAAATGGCGTGTCCTAAAAAATTTAGTTCCTGCTGTTAAAAAACCATTTCGCAGGCTTTACCTTCATGTAGTTCTATCTCATATTTTGAAACACTAACTTGAGGTGGTTTAGATGGTCGATAAAGGATTTGGAAATCACGTTTATATCTTTAAGTAAACAATCACACAGCTGAGTTTAAAACTTACATGGTGTGATTCATCATCTGGTGGAATAAGGCGAGAGCATTGCATAATCCATGAGGGAGCTAAGTATGTTGGAGTAAGAATTCCATTCATATTAACGTGTATTTTTCTTGATCTTCTGGTGATAAATCCATTTTCTAAAAATAACTGGCGAGGTCCATCATATAGAAACAATTTGGGCCAGAAAATTGTACCAGAGCATCGTCAATCTTTGTAATTGGATAGCTGTCCTTCTTAGTGAGGCTTTTTAGCTTCCTGTAATCCTTCACTATTCTGTGACTATCATTATTCTTCTTTATAAGTAACAGTGGGCCACCATGGACTCAGGGAGGGAACTAGTAAGTTGGCATTTAATGATTGCTGATCTCAGTCATCATATATTGCTAAACTACATTAAACTTCCTATATGGCTTCAATCATATAGGGGTTGGATCTCCAACGTCAATACTATGTGTCCAGTCTTTCATGTGACAATAGTCAAATCTGACTTGAGAAAACATCCTGAAAGTCTTAAAGTAGTTGGTGCACTTTAACAAGTTCCTCCTGATTTAACTTTCAAATATTACAAATTGAGGGATAGCGCAAATTAGATTATTGGTGGGCAGGCCAAATCTAAGGTGAGTAACTATAAATGTCCCTTGCAAATTCATCAATGGGAAAAAAATTGACCTTTTCCAATCTCTTGATGTTTTCTGAAAAGGATATCTGTTGGTTAAGTTCCCAAGTGATAGCTCAATAGCCGCTGATAAGCTGGGTAGAGGACTCCTGGTAAGACTCTTGGTCAAACCTACTTACTCCATTGAAACTAGTAATGTGTAGCAAGCAGTTAGGTGGCATAATCATGTTACGTTGGTGAGTACCACTCTTTACTCACCTGGTTTAATTTTTACCTCTTATGTGGCATAAAATGGTATGCCTTCTGCCGCATCTACTGAGTCAGGTAGCTTTTTCATGGTTATTCCTGAGGTAAAGTATCGCAAAGGTAAAGCAGAAACAAGGTAAAAAACCAGGCAATAGTTATCCTTTTTCTGGAGTCTTTATTATCCAATACAAGAGGAACTTCATAGTTGAGTACTGATTTCTACCCTTATTTCTAGATTGATAACTCCTTCATATTTGATCATAAACTTGTGTCCCAATAATTATATCTTACTGAGACTCTCTCTGCTCGGCGTAATTTTCTGAGCAAATTTATTCAGTAAATTAAAAGAAAACACTTAATCGCACACTGAAGTCTTGCTCTGATGTCATTGGATCCCCCGCCAACTGTCACAGCGTGGGGCAGCAGCAAAACTCCCCCCTCCGTTTTCTGTCTGACAGGAAAACGCACTTGGACTGGATCGCCCAATCATTCCAAACCCTTGGGACGATTTGTTCCTCTAAAGGATCTCAATGACCATCTTGCCTGAACTCTTGCGTTGCCCCGTTGCCCCCTGGTGCTCCCCCATAGCAACATGCATTTTGGCCTTAGGGTCAAATATGGGAAATTCTTCCCCTATGATGATCAAGCCATTATTAAAATGGCTCAGGTGGTGATGACATCAGCCTGTTTAATTGATTTCCGCCCATATAAGGGGTATTTTGATCTTGGCTTCCCCTGTGAAGACAATGCAGCCACTGCAGCAACGGTGCCACTAATATTCAATAATATTCCCCTTCCAACAACTAGGACCTGGCTCCCAACGGACACCACCCTGGTGGTCCAGTTCGCTAGTTTGCCCACCCACCTCCCCCCAAAGTGCTCCATCAGGAGCTGATGGAAGGTTTGGCAGCCTACAGCACCAACCCCATCTTACAACTTGTGGTCCCAAATGGGGCCACACGCCTTGCTGGGCCTCGGGCATATGCCACAATAAGCCCTGAATTTACAAAAATTTCTTTGGCAATTCCCTCTCATGCCGCCATCCCACATGCCCCTGACCATCCATTCTGGGCCCGCGTTGAGGGTGGACGGACAAATTGTCCATCCTGTTTTGAGTTAGACCACTCGAAACATAAATGCCCTAACTCAGAAACTTCCACTGATGCCAAAAGTTTGCCCAACACCCACCAATCTGCTGCCCACCCCGCACCAACTCTGACATATGGTACAATCCTACCTTCCCCTCCTCCAATGCCTGATGCTGCAGCTGCACCTACAGCCACCAATCAGCATCCACCATGCCCCAATGCCATAAATAATTCATCCAACCAAACATCAGATTAGATACCAGTTCAATCCTATGCATCTGCAAACAAATCAAACAAACATCAACTGTAAGCTGATTCCCCAATCCAATTCAACCAAAACCCATGGGAGTTATTGGATGAAATTGACAAATCAGGTAATGTCATTGAAGAACTGACGCTGCAAGGTGAGCGGCTCTGTAATGCAGAATGTGATGCAAAATTTCCACCTCAGAAATATGTCCCACAACCTAACGCCAAACCGTTCTACAGCGACCACCAGCTTGCAGTAGAAGCAGCCTCCACACCAGATTGCCGTCCACTTTGCAAAGCTGCCGCCAAATCTGTGGCTGCGCTTGAAGGAGGAATTCCACCTCCCATCATCCCCAAAATCTTACTGCACAAAGTAAGATCAACATGAAAATTTTACACAAAAATGTCACTGAAGCCATCCAGAATGTGGTAACAGTAGCACGGAATCTGAAAGCAAAAATAACCCGGATCAACATTTCCATGTTCATAAAACTCCCAGATGCCCGCCTCAAAGTGAAGATGTTTTGGCCAAATACATCGTTGGTTTAATGATGGCTGGCAACTATTTGGAAGTTCCAGTCATCAAGGATATCAAAACCCATGCCACCAATGCCCCCACACCCTTACTATCTGCCTTAACACGCACCCTACTCTGGGATGAGATGAATGCAGCCAAAGATGAGCCCCCTAATCCCCCACCCCATCCACCCTGGAGGGATAGCAGTATTCGCTGCCCACCTAGTTGGATATTTTGTTAGGTATGATTCAAATTGATCCGTCCATTTTGGGCGTTTCAGTTGAATCGTTTTTTATTATGATTTTTAGTTTTAGTTCAGTAATGTCCATCCCCTGGTCAGCTTACCTATTTTAAATAAAATGATTATATCTTACTGATTGTTGTCTAGGGCAACTACAGGTTCTGAAAAATCATTTTGCCAACTAGGACTGGCAGAGATAAGTATGCACCTATCACCATGTTGTTGTTTAGACTGGCAGTGCTATACTCTTGAGTGTGTTTAAGGTTGTGGTCGAGTTTGATCTTCTTGATGAGTTGGAATGACAAAACATTGATAGTAGATCCTATATCCAAGTAGCCTTAACTTAAATCTTTTAAATTACCACTTTCACTCTAGTAATGGTTCCTCCAAAGCTCAGAGGGAGGGCTGACACCTCCTTGGGGCGAAACGTTGCATTGAGATTTTGGGCAGGCTTGGGATACTTCTTTATCTCTAAGAGACTGTGGGCGCTCAAGGCAGGTCAGATCAACAGGGTAAGTTATTAATCAGCATCGCTAGCTGTATCAATTATACTGGGACACCTGATAGCCTGACTGAGTTAAGATCCCTTTGGGAGCCTGGGCGTCATCAAGATTCTTGACATTCAAATGGTCCAGAAAGGCGAGCTCAGCGGGTGAACCTAAAATGCAATACCCTTTATCCTTGTCAAATCCTTTAGAGTCTTTACTGGGTTCATTCTTAATGCAAACGAGTTGAGCGATTGGCAATGTTTTTCTTTCAGGTAACTTGGGTCATTCAGCTTTAGTGGTACTTCACTCTAATTTGGCCTTCGTTTTCCCACCTTGCAAGGACAGAGTTTTTCTTTTAAAACATATTCTCAGTATACTTGTTCTTCTTGCAGTATTTGCATATTGGCCTCTCCTCCTACTTAGGTTTTATTTCCTTTATGTTATACACTCTGGTATTCATGGAGACCTTTCAGGAGGTCTCCAGCTTGTGTATATCAATAAATTGATTAGGGCTTTTAAAATAAATAAAATGTAATTGAAGCTTCGTTTAATAGGCGTGATGTGCATGGGTAGGTCGGGGCTACTATGTAGACAAGAAACAACAGCGGCTATAGCATTGTCCAAGGTAAGCATTTTTAGGTCAACAAAGTATGGGCTTTATATTATAGCGATCAGTGAATTCAGAAAGGTTTTCATTCCAGCGTAATGCAATCTTCATAAAGGCATGTTTCTTCATACTCAGGCTCTGTTTTGCCAAATATTTTGATGAACGCCTCTTTCACTTCTCCCCAGATGTGCAGGTCGTCCATATGAGGCACCTTAACCTCTTGAGTCAAATGGCTTAATTAAGACAAAATATGTTTACCTTTTGATTATTGATCTTACCTTCCATCACAGTTTCAAAGATGCAGAGGAAGGATGCGATACTCACTTTGCCAGGTGAAAACTTGTCCTTATATGTAGGCCTAAAGGTAGTGGCCTCCAGATCTCTTTCTGCTAAGCATCACTTTTTGAAAATCAATTCAGCCTGAAATTTAGCTCCACTAAAGAGATTTACGAAAACTATTAGCAAATATGGCGGGAAACCCCGCAAAAGAACCCGCAGGCTATGCCAAACGAGCCAGCACCACCCCTCAAACGAAGCAACCCTCGGTTACCCACCTCAGGGTCAACCAAAATCACCCGCTCTCAAGCAGCAGCCATGAAAGCAGGCACCACCCCCCAACCTGGAGCTACTTCAACTAGCGCCAAATCACCTGATCGCACTTCTGCAACCTGCACGCCTAACAGCTCTGTGTGCGCTGCCTCCCACCAACCCGCTGGGCCCCCTCCAACCAAGGAGGCCATCACCCACGCTTTTTTAATGGCGTCTGCTCAGTTGAATGCAACTCAGCCCATGCAGGTATTCACCTCCCCCATTGTGTCAGCTTTTCAGCCCCCTCTATTATTGCTGACGCCGTGTTCCTGACTCCCTCCATGAGGGGCGATACCCAGCTACCTGGCCCCCAAATCCTCAGATGTAAGGTTGGATTAGCCGCACATTCTGGTTCACTAAGCACCAAATTGGGACAATCTACTTTTCCCAATGGGGATTTAAATGGTTCAGATTTTGGAACTTCACACCAGTTCCAATCTCACCCGTCCCATTTAAACCCCATAATTGGCACTTCTCAAGTCGGCTTTATCTCAATATGCTGAAAACGACCAATTCACCAATCAGCCAGTGAGTTTTGCCCACGAAATCACAGCAAATACTCGGGCTGAATTTACCCAAATAGATTGGGATGGTGATGAAACATCTCCCTCCTCCCAACTGGCTTGAGTTAATTCCAATCTGGATGGGCCTCCCCAATTTAGCGAGGCCCAACAAACCGCCCCTCAATTTAATATGACGCCAGCTGCTGTAACATTCCAGAAACAAGGGAACTCCGCAAACTTGTCCAAACCACCAGCTCACACTCAACCTGCAATTGCAGCCCAAAGCAAACACAAACGTACCAAAGGAGCCACTGGGGCGTGGCAAAAACCTCTGGCACCAACGCTACCCAAAGCTGATCCCCGTGAAGTGGCGTTTATTGCTGATGTTAAGAAGAAATGCGCCGATCTAGTACTAAAAAAAGAAGAAATGGGCCGAAACTAGATCGCAAAAAGCTCTACCTCGCTCAACCCTCTCCCACGCAATTCGCCTTTATTATGGGCATAACCCTGTTGAATTCTATACAGAGGATTACTTCTCATACTTTGCAGAGATTGCGGAGACATTCCCAAATAACACCACCATCCATGAATCAGTGGAGGGCCACTACATCGATGTGGGCTTCACTGAAGCTGCCCTTGCTGACCATGCTGCCACCCTCCAGGTCATTATTTCACGTGGATCTCTTCGTATCTCCCGCACACGCTCTCACCTGGAGAAAATTTCATGGGTTACTTTTTCCAACTTACCAACGACTGTTGATCCTGAGTCTCTTAAACTGGCACTCCATCGTGGTTTAATGGAGTTTGGGTCTGTTCTTTCAGTGGACTTTAGCGTCCCCTCTTACTATGCTCCCACTCAAAGAGCTCGCACTGCTAGGGCGTCGTTCATCCCCTCCCCCACTGTATCCCGCAACATTGAGGTTATTCCTCGTGTGGTGGTAGTTGGGGCATGCCCTGAGATATTTTTTGTCGACCCTGATCAGGCGCGCCCCCAGTGTTCATGGTGTAATGCCCTTGGACACTTGAATAGTGGCTGCACAGCTCGAAAACAAGCACTCTTAGCCACCATCCAAGGGCCTAAACCAGGCCAAAAACGATCCCACGTGGCTGCAGCAGCAATTCCACAACCCACACAATGGGTTCCCGTTCAAGACCTGTCCCCTGAGGCCTTACGCCTAGCAGTTGAAACAGCTAACCCCACTATTGGTATGGGATACCTTCGCGCTCATGCCCCCTTCCAGTGGGCACCCCCTCCAATCTCCCAGAGTCAACTCCCTCTCTCACCAAGCGCAAGGCATCTCCCACAGGGTGCCCCTCGTCAGCCACCCCCACTCAGGGCTCTGCGGCACCCCCACCAACCTCCACCAGCGATTTATCGCATCAGCCCTCAGCTCCCAATGGAGCTATGCCCACCAGCATGGACTGGCAACTCGCGGCCTGCGGTAGAAGTGCCACCTCAAAGAGTCCTATCCCAACCCCACAGTCCATTTCGCGCGGATCCTTTGAAATGTTGGAGGAAGTGAATATGGACTCAGACTCATCAAATGGGGACACCGCGGAGGTCACCATTGAGCACCCTCAGGTCCTTCCCCTGCAACGGAGCGGGGCAGCATCCTAGGCTGGCTTACTGGGTCCTCCGCCCCCACCCTCTCCTTCCCCTCAGAACCCTCGACGCTCCTCTTGGATTGCAGCTAATAGTCAAGCTAAAGGACTCAAAACTAGCCGCCTCACAGCAGCAGGTTTAAGCGCTGGCAACCCCCCAGGACATGGAGGGGAACAGCTATGAGTCCCCATGGCAGCACCCTGGCCCTGCAATCCATCAACGCAAATGGGTTGCGGGACTTTAAGCGGAGAGCCCGCCTCCTCCGAAACTTCAGGTCAGCACAAATTGACATCGCTGCTGTCCAGGAGCCCCATATCCTCCCCACGAACAATCTGCATGGAATGAACAGTTTGGAGGCAACTCCTTCTGGACAAACCATGCCGCCCTTATTGTTTTGAATCCCCGGGTTAAAACCCATTCTTTTTCACAATATCTAGGTGGCCGCCTCATACTGGCCAAACTCACCACTCCTGACTTCTCCTTCTTCGCTGCAAGCATCTACCTGCCTAATGCAGGTAAGGAGCAAAATCGGCTCTTGGAAGAGCTCCTCCAACTCAATCTCCCACGGAATACAGTCCTCTTAGGAGATTTCAACACAACCATAAGTCGCGTCCGTGACTCTTACCCCCCTGCAGCAAAGGAACGCCCTGGATCAAGTCGCCTCCAGGATTTCCTTCGCCTGAGTGGCTTTATAGATGCGCTTCCACCCTCCGCGTCTGGCCTAGGTTGCATGACTAGGATCCAGTATGATGGAGGAGCTTTCCAGTCAGCGTCACGCATAGATATGGCACTGATTGGCCCCCTGCTAATTGGCCGCGTCTCCTCTCCCATCTCTCGTGACAACCATCTGAGTGATCACAGGTCACTCACCTTTGTCCTCACCACCACACTTAGACCGTCGCGTAGGTTCTGGCCTAGGGTTGCCCCAGCTCTTCTCAACAACCCCTTCACTAAGGAGAAGCTGTCTATGACCATCCGGGAGACTCTCACCTCACCCCCACCCCACTTGCTTGACCACAAGGCTAGATGGGCGGTGACCAAGGAGGGCATCACCCGCGTTGCTTACAACTGTTCCAAAGCCCTGATGACTGCAGCTCGCGCCAGAGTCAAAAGAGCGAAGCCAGAATCAGACATCTAGAGCGAAACTGCCAGCCTTAGCCCTCTCCCAGATAGTTGGAAGACTAGGAAGCGGCGCAGGAAGCACTCCGCTTGGAGCTCACACTTCAGGAAGAACGGGCAGCAAACTTTACAACATCTCGTTACTATGCTCAATGGGAAAGCCCCACCCGCTTCTTCTTTCAGAAACAGAAAGCTCGGTCAACAGCGCAGGATATTACTGCACTGAGGATTGGCACTACAACCACTTCAGATAAGGAGGAAATCACGCAGGAACTACACCGCTTCTACTCCAGCCTCTTCCATGCCACCCAGGTGGACTCATCGGACATCCAAGACTTCCTGTGGCGGGCTCCAGAGCCGCCCATTGACCCACGGGCTGATGAGGCTCTACTGGCGCCTATTTCTATCCAGGAGGTGATGGAAACCCTTCTGAAATCCCCACGGCTTAAAGCCCCAGGCCCAGATGGAATACCCTTTGAGGTGTACCTTCTGGAACCTGCAGTGATAGCCAGAACCCTCCGCGACCTCTTCGCTGCACTCTTGGTGAATGGCGAGGTCCTCCCCGACTCCAGAGGCTCAATCACGACCCTCATTCACAAGAAGTCAGACCGTGAGAACCTGGCGAACTGGCGCCCCATAGCGTTGATCAACACAGACCACAAGCTCTTCACGAAGCTTCTGGCCAAACGCATCACCAAATGGATGTCACCTCGCCTCTCCCCATCCCAGTAAGGTTTTATTCCGGGGAGGTCGTTATGGGACAACTATAATGACCTTCACGTGACTTTGACTGCTAACTCTCGTAAGGTGAATGGCTTTGTGGCTCTCCTGGATATGGAGAAAGCATATGATCGGGTAGCCTGGAAGTATATTGATGCTTCCCTGGCCCGCTTCCATCTCCCACCCGCAGCTAGGCGCTGGATATCAGCGCTCTATGACCAGCTCCACACCAGAGTCCTGGCGCCAATGGGTTTTAAAGTGGCAGTACCAGTTGGACAAGGTCTCCGGCAAGGGGACCCCCTGAGCCCTATCCTTTTTAACATCACCCTTGACCCCCTCTTGGCCTCCTTACAGGACAAGCTAACAGGGATTCTGGTCCCAGGTAAAGCCCCCACACGCACCATGGCATTTGCAGATGACACTGCCATTGCATTTGGCTGCCCTGGGGATGTTGCCCTCGCTGCTGTGACCATTGAGAGGTACACCAAGGCGTCCAACGCCATGGTCAACACCTCCAAGACAACAGTTGTACAGGTCGGCTCCCCCACCTTCCCCCCACCATTTGGTATTAAACCTGAGTGCGGTACCTTCCGTCACCTGGGCGTTCTCACCAACCAACAAGGAGTTGCGCTAAAAGACAATGAGGACTTGCTCCTCGCAGCAGTTAACTCCAGGATTGCCAGCTGGAACCGGCGGCACATCACCCCCAGGGTCGAGCTCTGATGGCCAATATGTTCCTCCTCTCCAAAGTCTGGTTCCTAGCGCACGTTTGCCCATTCACAGATGCCTTTTATACGCGGCTCAATGTACTTCTCCGCTATTGGATCTGGGGCTCAAACCATCCACCAATGGCCCTCTCAACCATTGCCCGACCCTGCAATGAAGGGGGCCTAGGGCTTCTGGACACGCGATCCCACGCCACCACAATCTTCCTGAAGTTCCTATGGCCGATTGTCTGCTGGGACGCGACCCCCATGCCCCAATGGGCGCCCGCCCTCCGCCAGTCAGTGTCAGCAGCTCTGGGTCTTCCTAGAGCATCTCTGACCTCATTAGGGGAGTGGCTCACAAACCACCCAGGCCATCGCCTAAAACCATCCTCATCCCCCTACTGGAACCAGGCTCTCCTTGCCCTGAAACGAGTAGGCGCGCGGATCCACCATGCCTTCCCATACAGAAGGGAAGGCCCTGGCCTCAGCCCCCGTCGCCATGCAATTGTGCACAATGGACAAGTTGTCACAACTCGCCTCAACCCCCAAGATCGTCCTCCCATCCGCCTAAGACTCCTTGAGCTCCTCTCTCCCTCCGTGAGATTTGACCTTAAGGAATTGTGGAAGGACGTCTATCACCCCATCCTGTCAGCAAAGGTGTCCAACACCTTATGGAGGGTGCTCCACTGTTCATACAGGACAGGGGACCAGACTAGCCCTACCTTCCACCTCAGAAGCTGCCCCCACTGTGTGGAGCCTATTGACTCCCACCTCCATCGTTTTTTCACCTGTCCAGGTGTCGCTGCATTTTGGCCAAAGGCCCGCGTGCTCCTCCATGCTCATCCCTGGTCTGGACACCCTGTGCAAAACCTCATGTTTGAGCAGACATTTCCTGGTTGCCACCAACCCCTCCGTGTCCTCGCCTATGCCACAGCCATCTGGACCATCCATAACTCCTTCCTTCGTGCTGCCTTTGACCAGCAGGTGTGGACCCTTCCACACATGATCACCCACTTTCAGGTACACTTTGAGATGGCCCTGAAGGTCTGCACTATGTCGCCAACCCTCCCCCGCTCAGTTGTCACTGCAGCACGGCTCTGGCGCGCAAACCCCCCTCCCTTTCTCGATGCCTCCTCCCTCCCCTTCCCTCGCCTCAGGCTCTTAGGAGCCCAGGCGTAATTCAATAAGCATCGATGAATCCCCCCTCAGGTTGGGACCATCTAGTACTAAAAAAAAAGGTAGTGGCCTCCAATCCTGTAACGACGTGTACTCCAGGAGCTTTGGATTTTTTAAATTCAGTTCTTACATTGCTCAGTTCAACTTGCTATTCAAGTTGACGTATTTGGTACCGTATATGATTGAGATGTTGCTCCATTTCTTCCAGGGTAATTCTTGGTGTAACATCCAGAAGATTGGTTTTTAGTTCAATAATGACTTTATCATTTTTCAAGTTCTTAACACGGATGTTTAGATCATGAAGTTGTTGGTGTGCAGATGAGAGGTACATTTTCAAAAGCTTGTTATCATCTACTATACTCCAATGCGCTGATTCAAGTCCCTTCATCTCTTTTCATTTGGTGCTCTGAGGTGGCTAGTTGGTCAAGGCTTTTTTCTCTTCTGTAGTAGTATAACAATAATTCTCAGCTTCATTGTAATGACAATAGATGTGGTTATTGTCCTACCAACTTATAGGATTTTCCTCTCATGTCACTCTCCAATATCTAAGTTGATTGATAATGTAAAGAGAAAACGCCTGAGTTGCTCAGTTTGCTAGATACTGTTCAACGTGTGCTACTTAAGAAATGATGTCTTGAGACATTGATGATGTCTCAGAGGTTTGATGGGCATCCAGTTCATCAATTCGCTGTTGTGCTTGCTCTAGATGGGCTTTAAGGGCGGAGACTGTTCTTCCTTTTTTTTTTTAGTACTAGACGGTCCCAACCTGAGGGGGATTCATCGATGTTTATTGAATTACGCCTGGGCTCCTAAGAGCCTGAGGCGAGGGAAGGGGAGGGAGGAGGCATCGAGAAAGGGAGGGGGTTTGCGCGCCAGAGCCGTGCTGCAGTGACAACTGAGCGGGGGAGGGTTGGCGACATAGTGCAGACCTTCAGGGCCATCTCAAAGTGTACCTGAAAGTGGGTGATCATGTGTGGAAGGGTCCACACCTGCTGGTCAAAGGCAGCACGAAGGAAGGAGTTATGGATGGTCCAGATGGCTGTGGCATAGGCGAGGACACGGAGGGGTCGGTGGCAACCAGGAAATGTCTGCTCAAACATGAGGTCTTGCACAGGGTGTCCAGACCAGGGATGAGCATGGAGGAGCACGCGGGCCTTTGGCCAAAATGCAGCGACACCTGGACAGGTGAAAAAACGATGGAGGTGGGAGTCAATAGGCTCCACACAGTGGGGGCAGCTTCTGAGGTGGAAGATAGGGCTAGTCTGGTCCCCTGTCCTGTATGAACAGTGGAGCACCCTCCATAAGGTGTTGGACACCTTTGCTGACAGGATGGGGTGATAGACGTCCTTCCACAATTCCTTAAGGTCAAATCTCACGGAGGGAGAGAGGAGCTCAAGGAGTCTTGGGCGGATGGGAGGACGATCTTGGGGGTTGAGGCGAGTTGTGACAACTTGTCCATTGTGCACAATTGCATGGCGACGGGGGCTGAGGCCAGGGCCTTCCCTTCTGTATGGGAAGGCATGGTGGATCCGCGCGCCTACTCGTTTCAGGGCAAGGAGAGCCTGGTTCCAGTAGGGGGATGAGGATGGTTTTAGGCGATGGCCTGGGTGGTTTGTGAGATACTCCCCCAATGAGGTCAGAGATGCTCTAGGAAGACCCAGAGCTGCTGACACTGACTGGCGGAGGGCGGGCGCCCATTGGGGCATGGGGGTCGCGTCCCAGCAGACAATCGGCCATAGGAACTTCAGGAAGATTGTGGTGGCGTGGGATCGCGTGTCCAGAAGCCCTTAGCTTTTTCATTGCAGGGTCGGGCAATGGTTGAGAGGGCCATTGGTGGATGGTTTGAGCCCCAGATCCAATAGCGGAGAAGTACATTGAGCCGCGTATAAAAGGCATCTGTGAATGGGCAGACGTGCGCTAGGAACCAGACTTTGGAGAGGAGGAACACATTGGCCATCAGAGCTCGACCCTGGGGGGTGATGTGCCGCCGGTTTCAGCTGGCAATCCTGGAGTTAACTGCTGCGAGGAGCAAGTCCTCATTGTCTTTTAGCGCAACTCCTTGTTGGTTGGTGAGAACGCCCAGGTGACGGAAGGTACCGCACTCAGGTTTAATACCAAATGGTGGGGGAAGGTGGGGAGCCGACCTGTACAACTGTTGTCTTGGAGGTGTTGACCATGGCGTTGGACGCCTTGGTGTACCTCTCAATGGTCACAGCAGCGAGGGCAACATCCCCAGGGCAGCCAAATGCAATGGCAGTGTCATCTGCAAATGCCATGGTGCGTGTGGGGGCTTTACCTGGGACCAGAATCCCTGTTAGCTTGCCCTGTAAGGAGGCCAAGAGGGGGTCAAGGGTGATGTTAAAAAGGATAGGGCTCAGGGGGTCCCCTTGCCGGAGACCTTGTCCAACTGGTACTGCCACTGTAAAACCCATTGGCGCCAGGACTCTGGTGTGGAGCTGGTCATAGAGCGCTGATATCTAGCGCCTAGCTGCGGGTGGGAGATGGAAGCGGGCCAGGGAAGCATCAATATACTTCCAGGCTACCCGATCATATGCTTTCTCCATATCCAGGAGAGCCACAAAGCCATTCACCTTACGAGAGTTAGCAGTCAAAGTCACGTGAAGGTCATTATAGTTGTCCCATAACGACCTCCCCGGAATAAAACCGTACTGGGATGGGGAGAGGCGAGGTGACATCCATTTGGTGATGCGGTTGGCCAGAAGCTTCGTGAAGAGCTTGTGGTCTGTGTTGATCAACGCTATGGGGCGCCAGTTCGCCAGGTTCTCACGGTCTGACTTCTTGTGAATGAGGGTCGTGATTGAGCCTCTGGAGTCGGGGAGGACCTCGCCATTCACCAAGAGTGCAGCGAAGAGGTCGCGGAGGGTTCTGGCTATCACTGCAGGTTCCAGAAGGTACACCTCAAAGGGTATTCCATCTGGGCCTGGGGCTTTAAGCCGTGGGGATTTCAGAAGGGTTTCCATCACCTCCTGGATAGAAATAGGCGCCAGTAGAGCCTCATCAGCCCGTGGGTCAATGGGCGGCTCTGGAGCCCGCCACAGGAAGTCTTGGATGTCCGATGAGTCCACCTGGGTGGCATGGAAGAGGCTGGAGTAGAAGCGGTGTAGTTCCTGCGTGATTTCCTCCTTATCTGAAGTGGTTGTAGTGCCAATCCTCAGTGCAGTAATATCCTGCGCTGTTGACCGAGCTTTCTGTTTCTGAAAGAAGAAGCGGGTGGGGCTTTCCCATTGAGCATAGTAACGAGATGTTGTAAAGTTTGCTGCCCGTTCTTCCTGAAGTGTGAGCTCCAAGCGGAGTGCTTCCTGCGCCGCTTCCTAGTCTTCCAACTATCTGGGAGAGGGCTAAGGCTGGCAGTTTCGCTCTAGATGTCTGATTCTGGCTTCGCTCTTTTGACTCTGGCGCGAGCTGCAGTCATCAGGGCTTTGGAACAGTTGTAAGCAACGCGGGTGATGCCCTCCTTGGTCACCGCCCATCTAGCCTTGTGGTCAAGCAAGTGGGGTGGGGGTGAGGTGAGAGTCTCCCGGATGGTCATAGACAGCTTCTCCTTAGTGAAGGGGTTGTTGAGAAGAGCTGGGGCAACCCTAGGCCAGAACCTACGCGACGGTCTAAGTGTGGTGGTGAGGACAAAGGTGAGTGACCTGTGATCACTCAGATGGTTGTCACGAGAGATGGGAGAGGAGACGCGGCCAATTAGCAGGGGGCCAATCAGTGCCATATCTATGCGTGACGCTGACTGGAAAGCTCCTCCATCATACTGGATCCTAGTCATGCAACCTAGGCCAGACGCGGAGGGTGGAAGCGCATCTATAAAGCCACTCAGGCGAAGGAAATCCTGGAGGCGACTTGATCCAGGGCGTTCCTTTGCTGCAGGGGGTAAGAGTCACGGACGCGACTTATGGTTGTGTTGAAATCTCCTAAGAGGACTGTATTCCGTGGGAGATTGAGTTGGAGGAGCTCTTCCAAGAGCCGATTTTGCTCCTTACCTGCATTAGGCAGGTAGATGCTTGCAGCGAAGAAGGAGAAGTCAGGAGTGGTGAGTTTGGCCAGTATGAGGCGGCCACCTAGATATTGTGAAAAAGAATGGGTTTTAACCCGGGGATTCAAAACAATAAGGGCGGCATGGTTTGTCCAGAAGGAGTTGCCTCCAAACTGTTCATTCCATGCAGATTGTTCGTGGGGAGGATATGGGGCTCCTGGACAGCAGCGATGTCAATTTGTGCTGACCTGAAGTTTCGGAGGAGGCGGGCTCTCCGCTTAAAGTCCCGCAACCCATTTGCGTTGATGGATTGCAGGGCCAGGGTGCTGCCATGGGGACTCATAGCTGTTCCCCTCCATGTCCTGGGGGGTTGCCAGCGCTTAAACCTGCTGCTGTGAGGCGGCTAGTTTTGAGTCCTTTAGCTTGACTATTAGCTGCAATCCAAGAGGAGCGTCGAGGGTTCTGAGGGGAAGGAGAGGGTGGGGGGCGGAGGACCCAGTAAGCCAGCCTAGGATGCTGCCCCCGCTCCGTTGCAGGGGAAGGACCTGAGGGTGCTCAATGGTGACCTCCGCGGTGTCCCCATTTGATGAGTCTGAGTCCATATTCACTTCCTCCAACATTTCAAAGGATCCGCGCGAAATGGACTGTGGGGTTGGGATAGGACTCTTTGAGGTGGCACTTCTACCGCAGGCCGCGAGTTGCCAGTCCATGCTGGTGGGCATAGCTCCATTGGGAGCTGAGGGCTGATGCGATAAATCGCTGGTGGAGGTTGGTGGGGGTGCCGCAGAGCCCTGAGTGGGGGTGGCTGACGAGGGGCACCCTGTGGGAGATGCCTTGCGCTTGGTGAGAGAGGGAGTTGACTCTGGGAGATTGGAGGGGGTGCCCACTGGAAGGGGGCATGAGCGCGAAGGTATCCCATACCAATAGTGGGGTTAGCTGTTTCAACTGCTAGGCGTAAGGCCTCAGGGGACAGGTCTTGAACGGGAACCCATTGTGTGGGTTGTGGAATTGCTGCTGCAGCCACGTGGGATCGTTTTTGGCCTGGTTTAGGCCCTTGGATGGTGGCTAAGAGTGCTTGTTTTCGAGCTGTGCAGCCACTATTCAAGTGTCCAAGGGCATTACACCATGAACACTGGGGGCGCGCCTGATCAGGGTCGACAAAAAATATCTCAGGGCATGCCCCAACTACCACCACACGAGGAATAACCTCAATGTTGCGGGATACAGTGGGGGAGGGGATGAACGACGCCCTAGCAGTGCGAGCTCTTTGAGTGGGAGCATAGTAAGAGGGGACGCTAAAGTCCACTGAAAGAACAGACCCAAACTCCATTAAACCACGATGGAGTGCCAGTTTAAGAGACTCAGGATCAACAGTCGTTGGTAAGTTGGAAAAAGTAACCCATGAAATTTTCTCCAGGTGAGAGCGTGTGCGGGAGATACGAAGAGATCCACGTGAAATAATGACCTGGAGGGTGGCAGCATGGTCAGCAAGGGCAGCTTCAGTGAAGCCCACATCGATGTAGTGGCCCTCCACTGATTCATGGATGGTGGTGTTATTTGGGAATGTCTCCGCAATCTCTGCAAAGTATGAGAAGTAATCCTCTGTATAGAATTCAACAGGGTTATGCCCATAATAAAGGCGAATTGCGTGGGAGAGGGTTGAGCGAGGTAGAGCTTTTTGCGATCTAGTTTCGGCCCATTTCTTCTTTTTTTTAGTACTAGATCGGCGCATTTCTTCTTAACATCAGCAATAAACGCCACTTCACGGGGATCAGCTTTGGGTAGCGTTGGTGCCAGAGTTTTTGCCACGCCCCAGTGGCTCCTTTGGTACGTTTGTGTTTGCTTTGGGCTGCAATTGCAGGTTGAGTGTGAGCTGGTGGTTTGGACAAGTTTGCGGAGTTCCCTTGTTTCTGGAATGTTACAGCAGCTGGCGTCATATTAAATTGAGGGGCGGTTTGTTGGGCCTCGCTAAATTGGGGAGGCCCATCCAGATTGGAATTAACTCAAGCCAGTTGGGAGGAGGGAGATGTTTCATCACCATCCCAATCTATTTGGGTAAATTCAGCCCGAGTATTTGCTGTGATTTCGTGGGCAAAACTCACTGGCTGATTGGTGAATTGGTCGTTTTCAGCATATTGAGATAAAGCCGACTTGAGAAGTGCCAATTATGGGGTTTAAATGGGACGGGTGAGATTGGAACTGGTGTGAAGTTCCAAAATCTGAACCATTTAAATCCCCATTGGGAAAAGTAGATTGTCCCAATTTGGTGCTTAGTGAACCAGAATGTGCGGCTAATCCAACCTTACATCTGAGGATTTGGGGGCCAGGTAGCTGGGTATCGCCCCTCATGGAGGGAGTCAGGAACACGGCGTCAGCAATAATAGAGGGGGCTGAAAAGCTGACACAATGGGGGAGGTGAATACCTGCATGGGCTGAGTTGCATTCAACTGAGCAGACGCCATTAAAACAGCGTGGGTGATGGCCTCCTTGGTTGGAGGGGGCCCAGCGGGTTGGTGGGAGGCAGCGCACACAGAGCTGTTAGGCGTACAGGTTGCAGAAGTGCGATCAGGTGAACTGGCGCTAGTTGGAGTAGCTCCAGGTTGGGGGGTGGTGCCTGCTTTCATGGCTGCTGCTTGAGAGCGGGTGATTCTGGTTGACCCTGAGGTGGGTAACCGAGGGTTGCTTCGTTTGGGGTGGTGCTGGCTCGTTTGGCATAGCCTGCGGGTTCTTTTGCGGGGTTTCCCGCCATATTTGCTAATAGTTTTCGTAAATCTCTTTAGTGGAGCTAAATTTCAGGCTGAATTGATTTTCGAAAAGTGATGCTTAGCAGAAAGAGATGCTCTGGAGACTGTTCTTCCTTCTGTTAATGGCTAGTAGAAAATTGGGCTTCCATTTTGCTAAGGACTTCAATATCATGTCTTCGAGATCTTCAGTGAAGGCATCAAGTAATAGCTTAGTATTTTTGTTAAACTCTGAGATATCCTTTTTGGAGAAGCTCATAGCTTCCTCAATATACTTGATAACACCAGAATCAATAGTCCTCTTCTGATTATGGAGCTGAATAATGTATTACCAATTTGCTTTGATCTACAGAAATCTCCTATACTTTGTGATGCTAAATTATATACCTGCTCATAAACCATCCATAAGTCTCATTGGGTATTAATATGATTGAGCTCGGTGTTAAGGACTCCTATTAAACGCACAATATGATAAAGAGCTTGTGTACAAATTGCAACATAAGCGAGATAGATTTTCACTTGGTCTGTAACTTTATGGGAGAGCACTGGATTCAAACAGGCTCATGTGAGTCCTGTCCATGGCAGATGCCCTTTCACGTCTGGCTCTTTCTCCTAAGTTAGTGACTCCATCAAGTAACTCTCAGACTCCTTCATTGCAAATCAAGTTTTGACAATAAGATTAAGGAATCTCCATATTATTTTCTTGAGAATTATTCAATTTGGACAATAGCTGGACTTCTCATTCAATATCTTCAACACCATTTCTGTTGTGCACCCATTGGGTGACTGTCAAGAGAGTATCTAAAGCTCTCCCATTACCAGTGTGGTGGCGCACTGAGCACTGGACCAAAGCAAAGTAACTAGTTATCAGTGTCAAAATAAAGATAACCCAGCAGAGGGAGTTTGAGCTAAAGTGACATAGGGCGAGGGTAGTTAGCACAGTACACATAAATATGAATTGAATAAACAGAAAAACTTGGCTGTGGCCCAAAGGGCCGTTCATAACCAAGCTTTGAGAAGGGTTAGAGTGAATGGGTGCCCTGGTTTGGAGGGAACCTGGGTGGCTCAGCGGTATACCTGGTGCTGTAGTAAATTTAAAACAAATAAATTGGCTAACGTGATGTGAGACCTCCTCAAAGAGGTCCATGCACAGGTTTGCCCAAGTCAACATAAGAAAAACGTAAAACTAACTTGAGGATTTATTGAAGGAAGATGACCAAAGAGAAAGGTTATACTTGAGCAAACATATCTAAGCTAACTTGAGAAATTATCAATTGTATAAAGTGTTACTAAGCCTTGGTGCGCCAATAAGCACATGCTTCCATCCAATAGGGTAACGTAATTCATAATCGACCTTACTTGAGTGATTTATTAAAGTTAAGCCCAACCCAGGTTAGTAATTTCATAAATTGAATGGGTTTAAAACCCCCGTTCACCAATTAACCATATCAAGCCATCATCATTTCATAAAAAACTCATCCGTTTTAATGCAAGAGCCAAAATAAGGGGCGGGGATTTTGCACCTCAATTGTACTAACATGGGCATACCTGTCCTGCACCCAGCGTTGGTCCAAGCTGTGCCTTAAGTTAGGAAGGTCCTAAAGCTTAATCTTCTTGGGCTCTTGGTGCCCAACCCTGTCCTGGAAATTGACCCCTTAAATAAATTCATGTGAACATGGAATTAACATCTCCTCTTTTACAGGCTCCACCCCCCTCCAGGGGCATCCACCAAGAAAAATTTTGTGGGAAGGGGCCAACTTCATGGCAGTAACGGCTTTCTTGGACTTAGATCCTGCGGCCTCAGGGAAACGCTCATGGAATGCTACACTTATATCTTGGCATGGGCGCAATCACATGCTGGAACCCAACTGTTGTCTGCTGTGTCAAATCCCTTCCAGGATACAAGATACTCAAGTCTTCTTCTTACCTGATGAGAGGCTACAATCTCCTCCACTTCCTCTCCAGCGCCCCATCCAAGAGATAACCTCAGTAGTTGCTGGTGGGGAGCCCTCAAACAACGTGAGCTTGCTTTCATGAAACACTGAAAAGATCTGAAACGAGGGGGATCCTACTGGTATGAGGGTTCCCACCTTTTTGACAATTCAATAAGGACTAATCCTCTTTGGTCCCAGTTTTTTACATGGTTGATTGACTGGGATGTTTTTAGATTCCAGCATCACGAGATCTCCTTCTTTGTACGCTGGTCCAATTAGTCTCTTACCATCAGTGTTTCCCTTGAAAGCCTGTTATTGAATTTTAGGTAAGTATAAGCTCTCTGGTGCACTAAAGCTAGACTCCAACAAACAGGGGATTAAAACCACTCTATTAATAAAAATAATGAGACACTAAAAATTTAAAATTTATACGTTTTTATTGTTTATTAAGTGCCGCGAGGATAAGTAAAAAAGAACCCTCATAAAATATTATGGTTTAGTAATTAAACTCACTTTGGGCTCAAAGGGCGTATGCATCAAAACATTATTAGGTTTGAGCCAAATAAGAAAATTTGGTTATTTGATCTATTGAAGCCCTCGAATCTAGCCTCAATTTACAAGAAAGGCTGATGGAGGGTCGAGAGTGGGTTGGACAAGCCCGTGAGGTAACGTTTTAATAAATTTTGAGCCAATCACCATGCAATAAAATATCCACACTTTACAGGACCTCTTCCAACCCCATAAAAGGGCCTGTTCTCCACGGTGTGGTTTAAATGAGATTAGGGGTAAGGCGAGGAGGGACCTCAGAAGAGCTTTATTGATTCTGCCGAGGAGTCAGAATATTCTGGCTACCTAAACTCAGACCATTTTACCGAGTTTTACTAACATTTAATGTATTGTTGCCCCAATTCAAAGGATTCCACTGAAAATCGGCCAGGGCCTTTTGGCCAATTTTACAATCATCCTCATCCACAACACTCTTCTCACAATATTGGATTTGCAATTGTCTGACATTACCCCCTTCAATAGTGTTAGGGGAAGAGTAAGGGCACAAGAATCATCCATGGATATGGTTAATAGTAACTCCAGTAGTTGGGAATTTTATAGAACATTAATCCCCTCACTTATAGGTAGTAAAAAAAAACTTCCCAGATAGACCTGAGCTTTCCACTTCTGGGAGTGATACAATTATGGTAGTATAGCACTAAGTCTGACACTTGGAAGTTAGGTAGAGTAGGACGGAGCTCATTAGCTGCTTGACCCTCTTTTGTGACCGTCTTTGCTAAGTTGGTCATCATTTCTGATTTCAACTGGATGATGTGCTGGGCTAACTTCTTCATAGCTTGCTCGGTATCAGTCTTATCAGTGAAGATACTTTCTGCTAGTAAAGCTGGAACCCCCAGGTTATACCCAACAATACCCAGAATGGCGACATTTTAAGTATCAGGTGATAGCTGATACATTAAACCATGAGAGCACTGGGTAGGTAAAGATCCCAGTGAAGAGGGTTGGAAGTGGCCATTTTGTGTAAAATAGAGACCAGTGTCCCATTGACTCTTTCCACAGTACCATTGGTTGAGGGGTTGTAAGGGTCAGAAAAGAGCTTTGCGTGCCCAGGGGAAGTAGGATCTTCACCACTTGGGAGGTAAAGTTTTTCCCTTTGTCACAGAGCAGCACCTGGGGACAACCATGGCGAGAAGATATCTATTAATGAAGGAACGTGGTCGTGGCTTTGGCAGTTTGAGCAGTAAGAACCACAGCCTCAACCCATTTGGTAAAATGATTTTACCAACCAAGATATAACGATTTTCACCAGTGGTCTGAGGTAGAGGGCCTACCACATCTTGACTTATGGTATGAAAGGGTTGTTAAGGCGTATTGGGTTGATACTGATACCTAGTCTTATATCTGGATTGCTTCTTGCAGATCAGACACGCATTCATGACTTCAGTTACTGTATCCATGATGCCCTCCTAGTAATATTGCTCTTTAACCCACTCATAGGTTTTTGTACTCCACTATGCCCTAGAAAGGTATAGGACTCAAAATCACAGGTAATCTCTCTGATGGTTTGAGATAGGGTAAACAATTTACCCCTATTTTCTTATATAACTTCCCGTTCTTCACTTTTGTGTTGTGGGAATGTCAGGCTATCGTCTTCTGTACTGGTTCATCTTCATTAGCCCACGCGTCAGGGGTCATTAGGAGGTCATGCAACCTCTCAGCTTCACTATTGTCAAGGTGGATGACAGGGAGACGCGTTAACCCATCAACATTCATATGGCGAGTCCCTGCTCGATGCTCAATGGGCATATCATAATGCTGGAACTTAAGAGCCCAGCAAGCCAACCTCCCAGTAGGATCTTTCATTTTTTGTAACCACTTTAATGAAGCGTGTTCAGTAATCATTTCAAATGCTGTCCCATATAGGAAATGGCGGTAGTGTTTAACAGCAAGCATGAAAGCCAAGAACTCTTTCTCAGTGACGCTGTAATTGCGCTCAGCCTTTAAAAGAATTTTACTAAATTAAGACACGGGATGATCAACCCCATTTTCATCCAATTATGCTAAGATAGCTCCAACGGTGTAATCAGAGGCATTTGTGAATAACTTGAAGAGCTTGCCATAGTTAGGGTGACGGATTATTGGCATTCTTTGAAATAGCACCTTCAAGATCACTAATGCGGCATTTTGTTCAGCACCCCAATAGAAGGGGTGTTCTTAGTCAGGAGACAGACAAGGGGTTCGCGAGTTGGGAGAATTTTGTGATAAATTGATGGTAGTACCCCATCATGCCCAAGAAGACTTGTATGTCATGAAGAGTTTTAGGCGTGGGCATCTTGGATATTGCTTCAACCTTATCCTGTAGTGGTTGTATCACATTTTGGGAGATAGCGTGCCCAAAAAAGTCCGGCTTCATTTGGAAGAAAGTACACTTGGAGGGTTTTAGTTTGATGTTAGATGCCCACATTTGTTGAAACACCACCTTTAGGTGCATGAGATGCTCTTTTTATGCTTTCAAGAAGACTGTGATCTCAGTGAGGTAGACAATCAAACAGCTCAGCTTAAGGTCCTGGAGTATGAGATCCATAGCCCGCTGAAAAGTAGCAGGCGCATTACACAACCCTGAGGTAGCTGAGTGGGTTATAACAAACCCTCACTGCAGATAAGGGTGCACTTCTCCTGATCCTGTGGAGAAAGGTCCATCTGTCAATACCCGCTAGCCAAGTCCATGGCAGGGAAGAATACAGACCCAGAGAGTTGAACTATAGCATCATCAATGCGGGGGATAGGGTAGCTGTCCTTCTTGGTGAGGTTGTTCAGCTTACAGTAGTCCATAACTACCTGATGACCTCAATTTTTCTTCTTTATCAATAGGAGTGGGGATGACCAAGGGCTTTGGGAAGGCACCAAAACCCAGCCTCCAGAAGCTGTTTGAGCTCTTTTCGCATCTGTTGCTCCTCAACTTTTGATTTTCAGTAAGGTTTTGAGAGAATAAGATGAGCATCACCAATGTCAATTGTATGAGTCTAACCCTTAATGTGCCCATATTCCATGTCAGATTTAGAGAAAATGTCACTGTAGGCCTCGAGAAGGGTGTGGACCTTCTCCAGCTCAGCTGGAGTGAGCTCATCTTAATATTAATGGAAGGCAGAGTACATAAAGACTGGTCGGCGGGTAAACCCATATCCGCCATATATCCAATACTGTGAACTTGCTTTATTTCCTCAAGGGGGATCAGCATGCCTCTTCCTATCTCCTGATGCTTTTTTACAACCATATCCTTCATGTTGAGATTCCCTAACAGAAGGTTGATAGGTCCTTGATAGGCAAGTTCTTGCATGCGTAGCAATATTCTGGGCTCCAAAGGACTAACTCCATCAATGCTAATTAGGTGCAGTAGGCAGTTGTGTGGGATTTGCACGGTAATCTTCATGGTAACTACCCTATGTTCACCAGCCATGATAGTCCTTCTTAAGAAGCATAGAAAAGGATACCCTTGAGGGCGTCCACTGATTAAAAAAACAGTTTGGTATGTTGTCCTACTTTAATATAATGTAGGGATAAAGCGGAAGTGTTATACTCGAATTTCAAAACATAGTTCTTTTTATAAGACTCATCATTTGTTAAAATTAGGGGAACATCATATTTAAGCAGGGAGAGATAACCCTGTTTCAAGTTAATTATCCCTTCATACTCGAGCATGAACTGGGTACCAATGAGTAGATCATAGACTTTGCTAGTTAGGTCCACTGCAGGAGCAGAAAAGATGAGTTTCATAAAATGGAAAGCAGAGAAGAGTACGCCCCTATGGAGCAAGTATTGTTGGGACCTGCAGTCCCAAATTCTTGATTGTAATTGATATTAGGGGCCAGTTTAATCTTTTTAATGAGTTTTGACGACATAACGTTTACTGGGGACCCATTGTCAAGGATAGCCTTAACCTGCACTCCATTGACTATGGCTTCCACCTTAGTTAAAGTTCCACCCAAGTTGGGGAAAAGAGCAAGAACCTCCTATAACTAAAGAGTAGAGGAAAGTCGTTTAGCTATCTCTGGGTATTTCTCCTGGATAGACCGCAGGGTATAAACACACTGGTTTGGCTGGATCAAGGTGGCAATAAACTGGTTAGCGCCACTGGCAGTGTCAATGACCTAAAAACCCCTCAACTCTTAGAGTAGGTAAGTTTTTCAGGTGATCTTAGCCTAATCCACTATCAGGGCTCAACATGTCGGGTATCTCCACTTCATATGGGGCTCCTAAGACATAGTGACCTCTATCTTCGCCACCCCCTCAGATTCGTCATCAGAAGGATTATCAATGCAGGTTAGGGAGGCCACAGGGGTTGAGTAGTTTCAGGGCTTCCTTTTGGGCGAGATAGGTCCAGGGGTGGCTCCTCTACCTTATTAGCTTTGGGGGGAGGCATAAGAATTTTTACAACCCCATTTTTGACCTTTAAAGTATCAGGTTCGTGCTGCCTCATAAAGACAGGGTTCACACTAGAGTTAGCTTGAGAAGAGGTTGAGGAAGATAGCGTCATGGAAGGGGATGCTTCTTCTATACTAGAATTTAGGTCATTCAGTGGCCATATGTTTTTGTGAAACAGGCGGTTTAGTATTTGTGTCCTGGTCAGTTTAACCATAGTTTATGGGGAGATTGGCACCCGAGAAAGGGGTTTTTACATAGGAGCAAGATTTTGAACCACTTTAGAAGGCTGCTCTGGAGAAAAAGATGGGAGAGGCAAAGGAACGGCTGCTCTCACCAACTGAGTTTTTGGAGCTGAAGATGAAGTGAAGCATAGCCCCATCACAACTATTACCATCTGATTATCATTATGGGAAGAAGAAGCAGTGTTTTCTGGCAACTCCATGGTGCAGGTTTCCAGAGGGAAGCAGCCATAGTAGAGGCTAAGATAGTTGGCGTATCTGCTTGGCTTAGAGACCCTTGCATTGGGTCAAGTTCATAAAGATCAGCCACCATTAATAAAGCTTCCTTGATATCTCATACATTTTGTATGAACGCTTTATCAAAGAGAGGTGCATTGCCAAGGAGGGATGGGACTCCATGCCAGAAAATATAGCCGCAATAGCAACATCTAGTGGTAGCAGTTATGCAAGAAATAAGGTTTGAGTTTTAATGTAAAAGCGTTCAGCAAAAGAGGCGATTGATTCACCCTGTAACAGACTAAGGCACATAAAGGCATGTTTTTGCCTGTTCAACCTTTGTAGGGAGCAGAATTCCTCAGTTAGTGCTTGCTACACCTCCGCCCAAGTTCTGAGGGTAAAAATGTGTGTAACCATCATCTCTTAAGTGCTACAACTCAAGAAGGGAAGAAGGTGCTTAATTTTAAGGTGACTGTTGCCCCTTCCATAGAAACTTCATACATAAAGAGGAGCGAAGCAACACTTCCTTCACCTGGGGTAATCTTAACCCTAAAAGGAGGTTTGTGGATGGTGGGAGAAGCTCCATAAAGGCCTTGAGAGGGAAGCAGCTCAAGCTTTTTTGTCGAGACAAGGCACTAGCTAGCTGTAGTTATAAGGCAGTGATCCTAGACTCAGCTAAAACGGGGTGGTTGGAAAGGAAGTTTCCCCACCAAGCTCCATTTTTAAGAAGTTTATTGTGGTGTACAAGTTAACCCCTGTATTTTATTTAATTGAGGTAAGCTGACTCGGGGACAGACATTACCGAATATATGTAAAACTAAGGAAATAACTGACAAGTATAAAATTGGGCACCCCAGGGTACTCAAGTTACCCCTGTTGCCAGCGGGACTGCCAGGTATGGGGGTTGGTGCGCTACTCTGAGGGGGTTTCCCCTGCTATGGAGCAGGTGTGAAGGAAAGGGTCTGTGTGGAGGAACCAGAGTGGGAACCATGATTCTATGAGCGCTTTTTTGCCTTGGTCTCATATATCCATAGATCCAGGCTTGGAAGTGCTCTAGCAAGTGGACATGGAATATGTTAATAATCCCATGAATGGTTGGGACCGTGCCCTTGAACGCATCTAATGCAATCGTGTGGATTGTCCACATTGCAATGGGTATTATTAGGGAACGGAGGGTAGATGAGATTGTTGACTTAATCTGGAGCGTGAAGATGCTCTTTGATATCAATAATTCCTGTTCGTTTTGGATCTTAAGAAGGCATGCAACTTCCTGCCATATAGCTTTGGTTGGGGGGCATGTTTCTATGCGGTGATGTAGGGATCCCTCCCCTCCACATACTGCACATGTTTTGTGGAGGGAGCTGGAGCGGTCCGCCATCCTTTAGGTCCTTCTCAGACAGCGCCAGGCGTTTGCTCTTATCCTTGGCTGTAGGAGTGGGTGGTGAGTCATTTTCCACATTGCCTTCTGTGTGGTTAAATCATAGAGAATGTCCAACATATCTAGGTATTCTATCCTAGCTATGTTTGGGGTTGTTGTGAGCATATCTCTGGGGGTGGTTTTCTGGTTTCTTAATTTGAATTGGGGGATGGGTCGTCCCCTTCCCTGTATGGTACCCGTGTTCTCTATGGTCCATCCCATATGGTGGATAGTTCATAGGATATGTTTGAAATGAGGATAGGTTCCATGTGGACCCGTTGCAGTAGGGTGCTTGGCAAGGTATGAGAGTAGTCTGGGTAGACTATGTGGGTTAGATAATTTGAGCGCCTGTGCAAAGTTAATTCTTGCTGCTCTGGACCAATGTTGTTGCGGGAGGTCTGGAGCAAGGATTTCCTTTATCCAGGTACCTAGTATGTGATTGGCATGGCTCTCAAAATCTATTAGTCCCATGCCTCCGCTTGAGCGTGGGCCAAATAGTGTTTCCATCCGTATAGGAGGGTGAGAGCTGGGCCACAGCCAGCCCTGGATAAGCGCGCGGATTGAAGTTATAAAGGTAGGTGAGAAGGCTATCGCGTGGGCCTGGTACCACAGTATTGGGAGGATTAGCGAGTTAGCAACTGTAACTCGTCCTGTTAATCCTGGGGTTCTTCCCTTGAGGGAGGCGACGCGTTTGGATACCCGTTGTAACATGTTACTTTCCATTGTACATTAGCATATCCCCCTGATTCTAGCCAAATTCCAAGGTGTCGGACAGGTGTGGTGGTGGGAGGTGATGCAAAGGGTAAAATGATTGGGTTTTTTCTTCCTGTGTTGGTATGAGGTTCTGATGTTGTGGCCCAGTTGTTTGTGTATTTGACTAAGAGGATGATTTCTGTCTTCCTTTTGTTGAGGGATGCATTGCTCACCTTGGAGTATTCCTCTAGAGTGCGTTCCAGCTGTTGAGCATCTTCATTAATTTGCTATACCTGCTACGCAGTCATCCGCAAAGGATAGTATCTTGACTATTGGTTGTCCTTGTGAGGTTATCCCCATGAGACGTGAGTCAGTTACTCGGAGGAGTGGGTCAAAGCTGAAATTGTATAGCAGTGGGCTGAGGGGATCCCCTTGTTTGAGCCCTATGTGTGGTTTAATCTTGTTTGTTAGGAATCCAGGGCCGCATACAGCCATGGTTGCAGATTCTGTTAGGAGCATCGCCCATTTTATGAACCTTGGTGGGAGTTTGAAGACATGTAGACATTCTTTTAGGTATGGCCAACTAACCGGTCATACGCCTTTTCCTGATCCAAGAAGACCAGGGCATCAGTTGCTTTAGATTGGCAAATGTTTGCAACAGGGTGGATGTTGTTCCAAATTAAACGCCCTGGTATAAACCCAAACTGGTTGGGTGATAGGACGTCAGATGCAATTGCACCTAATCTAGTTGCTAAAATTTTTTGTTGAAATTTTTGTGTCAGTGTTGAAGAGTGCAATTAGGCGCCAGTTGGCCAGGTCCAACTTGTCACCCTTTTCATACAAGGTTATAACGTAGGATTCATGGCCTCCTGGTAATAGGCGTGTTTCCAACAAACTCTGGTTCATTGACGCCAATAGGAGGGCGATTTGTTGAAGTTATTTTTTGTAAAATTCGTAGGGTATCCCATCAGGCCCTGAGCATTTCCTATGTGGTGCACCGCGAATTGTCTCCCAAAGCTCCTCTCATGTAATTAGGGATAGTATGTTGTAATTTGGTGGTGTACTTTGTATCTTGGATGTTTGAATAAATTCTTTATTTTTTGTGAATCTGTTGGCATTTCGCAATATAATTCAGTGTAATAGCAGTGTACTTCCGCCTTGACCTCCTCAGGTTCAGTTGCCACAGTGCCATTGGTCTTGCGGACCTGTGTGCACATGGGCTGGCTTCTGCGGGAGTGGAATTGGCGGAAAAAGTATGTTGAACAGGTTTCGCCTACCTTTATGAACTTACCTTTGTTTGATACTTTGATTCTGTGTTGGTGTTCAAAGATGAGATTGTTAAGTTGGGCAGATATTTCTGCCCATTTGCATCCCAGTTAGGGCTATAGCCAGATATCAGAGTATTTATTTCTAGGTAGTCTAGTTCCGCCAAGGTACGCTTGATTGTGGCTGTGTCCGCGGTGTACTTATGTGATGAAATATGTCAGGTTTTGTTGATTAAATCCTTTTTGAAATTTTCCCATGTTCCAATGGGATCCAAAGTGAATGAGGCTGTGAATTTGAGTTCATAGCCTCGTTTTCAACCCAGTCATATATCTCAGGCAACTTTATATTTTCTGGGTGAAGCTTTCTCCAAGGCGACACCTGTGTGTGGGATTGGGTTGACACTAACTGCACCGTAACCAATCAGTGGTTAGAAAATTGATCTTTTTTGTTATAAATTTGGAGATTCTTAAGCGGTGGGATTGTGGGATGAAGATGTGTTCAATGTGACTCATCGATATGAGTGCTCCCTCATGTATGTTGGGCCATGTCATGTGAGGAAGGAGTGGTGAACTGGGAAGAGCATCCTGTAAGCCAAGAGATGCCTTCATTGTGCGGAATTCAATGTGTCCAGGTGGTTATCCCCTGGGATTAGGCCATTGATCCGTATTGGGGTTATCCCAGCATTTGAAATTGCCTAAAATAATGGTATCTGGTGGGAGGGTGAGAGTAGGAATGTTTTCAAATAATTGTTTTTCTTGGTTGCAGTGCACGGTGCATAGATACATGCTATCAAATTTATTTTCTCTTGGTATGTGATAGTTGCTACCAGGACTCAACCGTGTAAGTGTGATGACAAATTTGTAATTTTGAATTTTTTGTTGTTTTGGATGATCACCCCACAGTGAGACGTCCATACTGATTGTGATGGTGCGACCCTGGTTGACCAGGATCCTTCTTCCCCTTGTAGACAGTGGGTTTCTTAGATGGCCAAGATGTCTACAAGAGGTTTTCGCAGAAATTCCAGCTTTTTGACTTGGGACATATGAGCTCTGGCTCCCATGATGTTTAGTATCCCTAATGACACTGAGGTGTATGCGGCGCCTCAGGAGCAGTTGGGAGGGCCCTCTGGCCCTATCCCACCATGGCTCATTTTATCCATGCTCTGCATCTGTACTCCAACTCTTTCACCGCCATTGTTGGTTCCCTTGATCTGACCCAATGATTCAAGGGAATTAAGTTTTTTTGCATTTGCGTCAACTTTTCCTGCACAGGTCTCATGTTGATTTGATACAGATTGTTGATTGGATTTTATATTTTTAAGGTTCAACTTTGGTGAATTGTGCAACGCATTTTCACCCAAATTGCGGTTGCATTGTTCCTCAGTATGTTCATGACTGATGTCACTTTGTGACTCAGTCAGGATACTGTGAAAATTTTCGACCTGGGCATATTGTTTTGATTGGTTGGTTTGGTGAGTATTTGAAATATCCTCCCAAATTTGTCCAGGGTTAATGGCGGACTCCGCGTGTGCCACAACTTCAGACGCTGCTCACTTGTGGGATCTTTGTTCCACAGTTATGTTGTTTGCTTGTAACTGGGTCCACAATGGAGTATAGTCCATCTTCACATCAGCGGAATGGGTGGTGACCATCAGTCATATTAGCGAAGTTTTCATTATCTTCATCCATTGCTTCCTCACAATAATCATTTTCCATTAAGCCCTCTTTCACAGGGCATGCATGTTCCTTGTGGCCCAGTGAGCCACAGTGGTTGCAAATGGGCGGTGCGCGTTCCAGTGTAACTCAGAATGCAGCTGACTGGCCCCCATCTGCGAAGTGAAATTCTGCTGTGCGGGAATTCCGGATAAATCCTCTTCCACTTCTGGGAAGGGGTTGATTATGGTGATAGCTTTGCCTGTGCACAGGTTAGGCATCAGGAGAAACTGCTGTAATTTGAGTTGCTGAATTTCTCCATAGGCCATGAGACCTTTGCGGAGCTCCTCCTCAATTACCTTATGAGGAAGGTTGGTGAGGTGCAAGTTGAAAGAGATGAACAAAGTTTTTGCTTTGTTCCATCTGGTGCGCGCGGTGCACACAATTTTTTTGCCTTCGAGGAGGGGCAATTTCCACACAGACTTTTGCTGCGGCATCAGCTTCATTGGCTGTTTTAAAACCAATATTGATCCAGCCGCGGCCCATGCTGTTGGTGGCTATGTACACTACGTGAGGGAAAAGTGAGGGCTATGCCTCACATGTTTTCTCCCACAGGGTCAGTGACTCATCCCCAAGTAAGAGTCTTATCCCATGCTCCACCTTTGACAAGGGTTGGTTAAGCTGAATGTACATATTGCGCGTGCTTTACAGTGAATACCATAAACCCAGACGGTGTCTGAGTTTGCAATTTCTTTGCGGATTGGGTTCCTGGTCCCCCTCCAGGGCGTTTCTTGCCCTTAGTTGCACCATTAAGCGCACCGCTCGCCGCGATACTCGCCCAATTTGTATTATTTTTATTGATAAAGTCGCCCATCTTTCCTGTGTGTGATTATCCAAACCCTGCTGTTTGAATCGAATTGTAGTAACTAAAGTGATTGTTACAAGAAAGAAAAACTTACAAGTTAACCCCTGTAGTGAGCAAAATTTGTTGGATTTTAGGTAAGTATAGGCTCGCTGGTGCATTAAATCCTAAACTATGGCAAACAGGGGATTAAAACCACTCAATTAATAAAAATAGTGAGACACTAAAAAAATTTATAGGTCTTTATTGTTTATTAAGTGCCGAGAGGATAAGTAAAAAAGAACCCTCATGCAATATTATGGCTTAGTAATTAAACTTACTTTGAGCTTGAAGAGTGTATGCATCAAAACATTATTAGGTTTGAGCCAAATAAGAAAATTTAGTTATTTGATCTATTGAAGCCCTCGAATCTAGCCTCAATTTACAAGAAAGGCTGATGGATGGTCGAGAGTGGGTTGGACAAGCCCGTGAGGTAATGTTTTAATAAATTTTGAGCCAATCACCATGCAATAAAATATCACACTTCACAGGACCTCTTCCAACCCCATAAAAGGGCCTGTTCTCCACGGTGTGGTTTAAATGAGATTAGGGGTAAGGCGAGGAGGGACCTCAGAAGAGCTTTATTGATTCTGCCGAGGAGTCAGAATATTCTGGCTACCTAAACTCAAACCATTTGGCCAAGCTTACTCATATTTATTGGATTTTTACCCTGTTCAAAGGATTCCACCATTAATTGGCCAGAACCTTTTGGCCAATTTTTAATCATCCTCATCTACAAAACTCTTCTAACAATATTGGATTTGCAATTGTCTAACAACTGCATGGCCACATCTAAATTCATGCTCACCCCCTGTTGTACTTTCTTGATCATTTTTGCAAAGTCATTACCACTTCCACCTTGGATCTACAACTGGGCTCCATGTTAAAGGTGGGATTGAAAACATAGTTGTCGAAGAAGGGGAACAAATAATTAGTGCATGTTGAGCATTGTTATAACTGAATTGGGCCATGGGAGATGGGAAATCAAATCTGAATAATTTATGACAGTGTAAGCCCCAAAAAATGTTTGAGGCACTGGTTCACTCATTCAGTCTGCCCATCTGATTGGGGGTAATAGGCAGTTGAACAGCAGGGGTGAATCTAAGAGTCTTACACAACTTTTCCCAAAAGACGGAGGTAAACTGGGTTCCACAATCACTGATTATTTCTTGAGGGACCCCATGGATATCAAACACATGGAGTGACAAAAAGCCTCTCCATAGCCGCAGTGACTGATGTTCTGCAGGGAATAAAGTGGGCGAATATTGTGAAACGGCCCACCATCATTATGATGGCATCATAGCCATCAGACGCAAACAATTCCGCAATAAAATCAACTGATAGAGAATTCCAAGGCCCTTCAGCCTTTTGAAATGGTACTAAAAGCCCCACTTGAGGCTGGCATCAAATTCATTTGGTTGCAGATTAGGCACTCTTTACAATACCTGCCCGCCTGTGTGGCTAACACCTTTCAATTGTAAGTGCGGCAAATTAGCTCTAGAGTCTTCACCTTACCAGGATGACAAGCGGTGATTCCGTCATGGTAATACTGGATGCTTTCTAGGCGAAGTGGTCCAGCAGGAACCCTTTAGCGTTCCTGAAACCACACAATCTCATCCTTCACGTGAGAACCCCTTGTTTATATCCTCATGATTAAACGCGTTCTTGGCAAGGACCATATAATATTCAGCTGACAAAGGCTGGGAAAGGACTACCCTTCTGAACCTACCATATTCCTCAGCATTTTTAAGAGGAGCGAGCGCTGGTCCATTGGCTAAGGAAGATGGAAGCTGAGACACAATTTTACCTGGTGAATCATCAAGTGGGTATTATGCACCTATACCTCCTTCTAATCAGGAGCTAATTCAGGGTTGCGGCTCAATGCATCTGCCAAACAATTCTCATTTCCCTTAGTGAAATCATAATAAAGCGCAAATTGGGCTAGGGTCTCATGCCAGCTGGTTTGCCGTGAGGTTAGGACATGAGTTACACGGTAGTTTAGTAAGGCACAATGATTTGTACATACATGGAAGGGTTGGTATGGTCCATGCAAGTGATGACGAAAATAGGTCAGCGCCTCAACCAATGCTAAAAACTATTTATCATATACGGCGTAGTTTAACTCTGGTAGAGACATCTTCCTGGAAAGATATACCACCCGATGCTCTATTCCATCTTTGCCTACTTGAAATAGGGCCGCCGCTATTGCAAATTATGAGGCATCAGAAGCAACAAAGAACTCTTTATTGGGGTCAACATGGCGAAGAACGGATATGGACAGCAAAGTACACTTTACCGCTTGGAAGGCATTCTGCAAAGTTGGGAACCACTGGAGCACTTTTGCTCCACTCGCCTTATAAAAAGACGCTGCAACTTCAGAAAAATTCAGTTAGAATTTCTTGAGGAATGTACACGTCCCCAAAAAACTCCTCAATTCCTTAACCAAATTTGGAGTGGGCCACGCATGAATTTCCTTCTCCTTGTAAGGAGTTATCATATGTCCTTGGTCAAACCTGACGTTACCCAGGAAGGTAACCTGGGACTTGAAAACCACACATTTTCTTATTTTTAACGTAAGGTCAGCTGCCCTCAGATGCTCAACCACCTGCCAAAGGTGTACTTAATAGGACTCATTGTCAGGGGAAAATAACATGGTATCCATGTAGGCAACTGCGCATACCCCAGCAGGTCCCCCAAAGCTGCATCATTATGGCGTTAAAAGATAGCAGGGGAATATTTAAATCTAAAGGGAATAACCCAAAATTGGAAAATCCCTTTTCTGATGCGTAATGTGGTCAGCCACTTCTGGCCCTTCTTGATACAGATCAGATTATATGCGTTTAAACAATCCATCTTGGAGAAGACTCTCACCTTTTCCACATAGTGTGCAATCTGTGAGTCCAGTGGGATGGGATGCAAGTCTGGTACTGTGACATTGTTTAGGTTTCCATAATCTATTCATTGGCGTAGAGTACCATCAGCTTTCTTCACAAAGAGAAGTGGGGAACATAAGGGAAAGGTTTTCTGAAAAATCGCACCTTTGGCTAACTGCTCCTTAACACACACATCTAAGGCCACTTCCTTTCATACCGTCAATGGATAAATTGGGGAAGATATATGCACCAAATCAACGGTGAGCTTGAACTTGCAATCAAACTCTGAATAAGTTGGTAGTACATTAGCTGAAGCCGCATCAAACGAAGATTCCAACCCCTCCAAACAGGAAGGTAAGGGAGCCTACAAAGAGGGCTTAAGAAATGGAGCAAGACTGAGTGCGTGGATATTGGGCCAGTGAGGAAAATAGCCCTAAAAGTTTGCTTCCGCCAAAGGGACAACTAAATCGTGACCATGCTTCAAAGTTAAGTATAAGGTATTGTCTTTTAAGTTGGTTTTGACGTCAAACTTTCTCCACGCTTTACTCCCAAAATAATGGGCTACAAGAGTATCTTAATAGCTTGGAAGTGGTCAGACAAATGTTATTTGCCAACTTGATAATCCACTAACCCTATGATTTTCAGCGTGGAAATACATTGGGAAGCCCCTCCCTAACCATACCACCTTTAAAGTAACTCAGCTCAAGGTAGTTGGCTAGGTCTTGATCAAAAATTCTCGGAAGCTCATGTATCCACCAAAATAGTCGTGCTGAATTCCCTAAAGGAAATGAAAGGGCAGCAGTCAACAAATAATATCCAGAATGATCTTTAGTTTATAGCAGACAACGCCAACACTTCACCATAAAGGCTTCTTCAGGCATTAGCATGCCTCCAGGGTACGTTTCTGCATTGTAGAATGGAGAGGGATAGTTGGCCACCTTTACTACTGAGGTCACATATCCCACCATATCTTCAGCAACTGCATAAACATTTTTATATTGAAGTAAAAACTCCTCCACCTCCTCTGTTCTGTGGATCATGGTTGTGGTCAAATGTAGGTTCTCTGTGGTGATTTGGTACACTGAAATGTGTTCCATATATGAGCCATAAGAGAAGATATAGGGCTTAGTTTTATATAAGGAAACGTCATTATAAAACGCGTTTTGGGCTGTGAACTACCCTATGCCCATTTCAGCGATGGGTTGTATGATGTTATCCAAGGCCATTACCGCCAGGCCCTTCATTGATGATCCCATCGCACCATCCAAATGTGTTGCTAAAGAAAAAACAGTTATTTGTGTCAATTTACTAATTTTGAAAGTTGGGGAATCACAACTCTTGGATTGCAAAGCCTCTGTATCCACCAAGTATAGGAAAGAAGGGTGGGTACTTTTTAGTCAGAGGTAGCAAGAAGTAACACCGAGATACTTCAACCTTTGGCAAAATGTGAAAACTATGGTGTGCCCCACCGCAGCCGTGGCCAACAGCTGGCGCACACCATTTGCACTTTGTGAAAGTCCCACATAGAAAAAGTTTGTGCACATAAAGTAAGGTGGGTCGATCATCTAAGGTCAAGAGAGTATCTATAGCTCTCCAGTTCCTGGCATGGTGGTGCATGAAGCACTGGACTAACGCAAAGGAACTAGTCATCAGTGTCAAAATAAAGATAGCCCAGCAGAGGGAGTTTGAGCTAAAGTGACATAGGGCGAGGGTGGTTAGCACAGTACACATAAATATGTATTGAATAAACAGAAAAACTTGGCTGTGGCCCAAAGGGCCGTTCATAACAAGCTTTGAGCAGGGGTAGAGTACACGTGTGCCCTGGTTTGGAGGGAACCTGGGTGGCTCAGCGGTGTACCTGGTGTTTTAGTATTTATAAAACAAATGAATTGGCTAACATGACGTGAGACCTCAACAAAGGGGTCCGTGCACAGGTTTGCTCATGTCAGCATAAGAAAAACGTAAAACCAACTTAGGGATTTAATGAAGGAAGATGACCAACTAGAAAGGTTGGTCTTAATCAACCATATTTAAGCTAACTTGGGGAAATCATCGATTGGAGAAAGTGCTACTAAGCCTTGGTGCACTAATAAGCACACGTTTCCATCTGACAGGATAACGCACTTTGAAATCAACCTTACTCAAGTGATCAATTGAAGTTTAGCCTGACCCAAGTTAGTAATTTCATAAATTGAACAGGTTTCAAACCCTCGTTCACCAATTAACTGTATAGAGCCATTGTCAATTAATAAAAAACTCGTCAATTCCAACGAAAGAGCTGAAACAAGGGTCTGGGCGTTATGCAACTCACTTGTACCAACATGGGCATACCTGGCCTGTACCCAGCGTTGGTCCAAGGAATGCTTTAGGTGAGGAAGGTCCTGCAACTTGACCTTTTGACCTCCTGCCGCCCAGCCTTTTTCTTTGCTGTTAATGCCCTCAATTAGGTCATGTAAACATGACAGTGACACTATCAATTGAGTTATCATTTATGGTGCAGTCAAATAGTTGCAGGTATCATTAAGCATCAGCTGATCCCTCTGTAGTGAGCATCAGCCTGTAGGGCTTCCGTCTTTGAGCTCAATGGTGCTATGCTCAAGAAGCCTAACAGTAAATACTTGAAGCGACTAAGTCACATAACAATTATATTTTTTATTTAGGAGGGTGCCAAATCGCCACTTATGTCCTGTTAGCTTGAGTATCTATCCTATGGTAAGTATGGAGAAATGAACTTATTGAAGTCAAGTACTAACGAAAAATAGAATTAATGATTTAAGTTTATTATTATGTAAAGTATGGGTCTTTTATGTTGCATTTAATAATATTAAATCTCTAAAGGAAAAGGATTAATAAGATTAATGTAGAAAGGAATCTGAAAGGGAGCTCTTGGTCAGGCGATGCATTACGGATAGTATAATGCCTTTGTAGTACTTTTTGATAGGGCAAAATCATAAGTTGAATAACCAAGTTAGATGAAACTTGGATTTTACTTAGGTTGATTATGGGTCAGATTCTTGATTCTTACCTTTAGAAGGTTTGTCTTGATTTATGCTTCAAGTGCCACCTTGAGCATCAATTGCCAGACCTTCTAAAAATCTTTGGTTTTAATTAGGCAGGATTTTATCTCAGGGGCAGCTTAAGCTCGATTTGGTCTGATATAGTTTTCCTAGTGTTTATTCGAGCTTTACTGCTAGTGTTCATTTGGGTTTTATTGAAATAAACCCAGTATCCCCCTTCTTGGATCAAGACTCCAATTTGGTTGTGGGAGTCAAATGGTCAATATTCTTCCCATCATGTCCAATATAAAGATATCTGACAACTGCACTGTCTGGCAAGTTTTATATGATGCAAAAATTGCATTAACTTTGGCCTACTCTGAGCCCTCTACCAGTATTGGCTGCTCATTATAGGTCTTTTACCTTAAAAAGGACAACTGGTAAGCATGAAAGATGGGGTGCTGCTTCCAATGAGCTGGAGGTCAACTGGAATCCCATTACCTAAATCTTACTCCACCACATGGGGTGCAGAGCGTTTGCTAGCAACTTCCTGGAGGAAACCTTATATGCAAATATATCATTTCCAAAATCAACTAAGGAACCCACCCTGAAATCATGAGCAGTAAGACGCCTACAATCCAAGTGCCACTTGTAATCATTAATTGCCTTGATCAATGTTCCCAAAAAAGATATTAAATACTCTGGATTTGCTGCAGTTGTTCTGCAGCAGGCAGTTTGGTAAAAGGCAGGCCCAATATGAAAGAGTGGTTGTATCCCAAGGCGGCTTCATAGTGATAAAAGCTGGTGGACGAGTGGGTAGCGTTATTGTATGCAAATTGCGCCTGAGAAAGGTCAGCAGTCTGAGTAACCTGAACGGCAGAAGAGTAGCGCGAAGATACTGCTCAAGGATATGGTTGACCCTCTCTGTCTGCCTGTCAGACTATGGGCGGTAAATGGTATAACATAACTGCTAAATATTTAGGATAGCAAGAAGTATAGCCTAAAAGCAACCAGTAAAATGGGACCCCCGATCAATCACTACCTCCTGTAGTAGGCCAAACATGGCAAACACATAGTGAACAAAAATCCTTGCTGTTTTCTCTGAGGAGCATAGATTGATTTGGGATATTAATGGCAAACTTAGTAAAACAGTCCATGACCACCATGATTACTTTAATCCCATTGGAGCTGAAAAGCTTAACAATAAATTAACTGATACCAAAGGTCCATGGGTATTCTGCCTATTGCAACAGATGAAGGATAAAATTCTTACCTTACCTATTAGACTTTGACTAAGCACAAATCAAGAAATTTATGATCCAAGCTAGGATATCCTTAGAGATACTGCCCAGTTGATAAACTGTTTTACCAAATCAAGGCACTTCTTATACCTTGGGTGCCCCACCGCTAGGGGTCATGATGGGTGGATAATACCTCATTGTAAAATTGGTAATGATCTCAAACTTATTCCTAATCAAAACAATCCCCTCCTTCAGCCAATAGTGGTTCCACTTATTGGCCAGCAGTAACAGATGATCAAACAACTATAGCCCTTCAAACAGGATGTTTGACCCGCCAGTACTTAAGAAACCAAAGGGTATCCAGGGTCAATTCTGTAACAGATCAGGTGGTACCTGATCCGTACGTTGCTATGATTCAGTTAATACTAGATCCAAATAGGACATTTATAAGAAAAAACTGGGATAAAGGAGAATCAGAGCAAGAGAAATTTGACAGACTAAAACCAAAATGCATCTGAGTCAATATGACGTTGGACTTATAAGCATTTCAGATGATGATTCCATGGGGAATGGAATCTTCGCCCAAGATGTGTAGGACAGTTCAGGAGAGCTTAGCATAGGGGAAAGCCTATTTTATATTTGCAAATGCACTATATATTTGAGGATAGGCTGGCTTGAATAGCCAGTTGAGTCTTCTACGATAACCCTAAAAAACAAATATAAATTTGGTTGCAAAGTTGAAAAAAATATTTTATTTTAAAATATAATAATCAAATTGGAATACATGGTCTCCAGTAGCGGGCATGGTGTGGCGTTTGCGTGTTACTTGGTATCCTCCTAAAGCGTGTGGACAGGGATCTGAGGGCACGTGGCAATGGCGGAACTCAGTGGATGGGTTTAGGATTGGCTCTGGTGGGCTGGTTCCTAGTAGAGTCAGTTATGTGGCTCTTACTTCCTGATTTCTTTTTGGAATATTGGCGCAAACCCGTTTGTTACATTAGACTCAACTCAAGTTGTTCTTGGTTTGGCTGTGAGTGGATGGAGGTGGATGTTCTAGAAGGGGAGGAATGGTCTGGTTGTGAGTCAAAGGAGGTGGATGATTCAGAAGGGGAGTAATGGACTGACTATGAGTTAAAAGGAGGTGGAGGTTTGGAAAGGAAAGGAATGGATCTACAGTGATCTGAAAGAAGTATCATAAGCAAAGGGTCAGGTTTGGTTGGCTCAAGTGTCAGGAGGAACTGGTGAAAAAGTGTACCGGGGGTGGATGAAATGGCGCAGGCCATGGCGGATCTCAAGAAGAATCAACGGTGGAGTATGGCGCGGGCAGTGGACCATCAGGAGCAGCAGAAGATACCCAAAAGGCATCCAAAGGAGCTGTGGATAAGCTGTACTGGGGGGCGGACGAAATGGCGTTGGCCATGGCGGATATTGAGAGAAATCTATGAGGAAGTGTAGAGCAAGCGGTGGCCCAACAAAAGCAACAGGCAGATCCACGAGGAGCGTCCAGAAGGGCCATGGACAGAGTGCGCCAGGAGGTGGATGAGGTGGCATGTGCCCTGGAAGATACTGAGGGGGAGCTACAGGGATGTTTGGGATGGGCGGTGGCCCACCAGAAGCAACAGGCGGATCCACAAAGAGCATCCAGAGGAGCCGTGGATGGAGTGTACTGAGGGCTGGATGGGATGGCATGTTTCCAGATGGATACTGAGGAGAAGTTATGGGGCTGTTTGGAACAGACGAAATCCCACCGGAAGTGACAGGTAGATTAGCGCAGAAAACCAGATTCAGAGCTTGGGGGAAGGGCGAAGGGCTGGCTGTGTGCACAAGTGAAGTGTAAAGGTGATCTGAAGGAGGAAATGACGTGGCAAATGGTAGAAGTTAGTGCGCAGTGCCCAAGGATGGCCCAGGGATTCCAATCTTCACAGGGGGGTGATGTAATGGATCAGGTGGTACCTGATCCATACATTGCTATGGATCAGTTAGTACTAGATCCAAATAGGACATTTATAAGAAAAAACTGGAATAAAGGAGAATTGGAGCAAGGGAAATTTGATGGACTGAAACTGAAATGCATCCAAGCCAAATATGACATCAGACTTACAAGCATTTCAAATGATGATTCCATGGGGAATGGAATCTTTGCCTGAGATGTGCAGGACAGTTCAGGAGAGCTTGGCATAGAGGAAAACCTATTTTATATTTGCAAATGCACTATATATTTGAGGAAAGGCTGGCCTGAATAGCCAGTTAAGTTTTCACCAATAACCCTAAAAATCAAATAAAGATTTGGCTGCAAAGTCAAAAAGAATTTTTATTTTAAAATAGAATAATCGGATTCGAAGACATGGGCTCCAATAGTGGAAATGGTGTGGCGTTGGCGTGTTACTTGGTATCCTTCTACAGTGTGTGGACAGGGATCTGAGGGCATGTGGCAATGGCAGAACTCGGTGGATGGGTTTAGGATTGGCTCTGGTTGGCTGGTTCCTAGTAGAGTCAGTTATGTGGCTCTTACTTCCCATTCCCCTTTTGGGATATTGGCGCAAACCCATTCGTTACAAATTCCACCAAAGAAATTGCGGGAGGATCAATGGCTAAGATTTTCCAGGGGGAAATCACTGTGGTCTGGTCCTGTGCTTCCTCCTCTGTAGGACTCAAAGGGGTAATATGACTTAATAGATTGGGGAGGACATTCATGGTACTCTTCATGAACTCATACCTGAAGCTAAAAGGCAAAGTTTGTAATATATTTGGGCCTAGTGATGTTCCAACTTCTGTAGCTTCCTAAAATTAAAAGGACCTGGTGGTCCATTCTGACAGCTGAAGTCATTTCATGCTCCTTGAAGAAAATACCACAGTGCGTGAGTGACCACGCCATGAAAGCAAGCTCCTTATCATGTTTGAACCAAGGTTCCTCCAAGGAAGAGAACTTATTTGGGAAGTAAATGACAAGATACTCGACCTCCTCATGTTACTGAAGCATAACAGCCTCTCTGTAGCCGCTGAGGCATTAAATGCCACAATAAAAGGCCTGGATGGATTTGTATGCTTAAGAACAGGAGGCGCCACAAACACTTCCTTCATAGCTTCAAACGTGCATTGGCTATCTTCCGTCCATTTTAAAGGAATGTTCTTATATTTCAGGAGATGAAGTGGCGCAGCCAACTGTAAGAGAGCAGGAAAAATTTTCTTAAAGGAAAATGATGGTTTTCAAGAAACTTTGCAACTGTTTCTGCATGGTAGGAGTGGGCAGTGAGAAAATGAGCTCAAGCTTGTTAGGGTGTGACATACTGTCGTGATTTTAATCAGATAAAATCCTCCAATGATTTATCAATGTTTGGAATGATATGGCCAATCCTGGCGGAATGTTTATTGACTGAATTTCGTGCTATTTAGTTCAATTTCTGGTTATTTGATCCTCAATTTGGGTTGAGCCAAAATAAGTATTCTGCTGAGTTTAGTATTTAGGTTTAAGTGGAGCCAATTGGTGGCCAAAATCAGTAGAAGGATCACCGGCGACTAATAGCTGAGGATAATCCAATCTGTCATCAGAATCAGTGGTCAACGCCAACAGCCATTCGTGGTCCATTGTGGGATTTCCAGCAGAAAGCCTATGTTTCGCTTATCCATGAATTCACATCTGATCTGATGTTGATGGATCCAACAATTATGAGTTCAAGGCGGCTGAGGATATTTCTGGTGCCTAATTTTATATCAAGATAAGATGTGAATAGACGTTGGCGAGATGCTGATATATTCCGAGTCAAAGTGAGCAACTGATGTAGTTTCCGGCACATTATTATTAATTTGAAGGTAAAATCCAAATTTGACATTTATTTAGATTATTTATTTATATGGTTCACTGGCAACTTAAGGCTGACGATGAACCAAAACCAATTCAGACATCAGGAAGGATGGAGTGAGAGGGTCGATGCCAGGGAAGAATAATGTAATTAGAGAAGAAGAAGAAGAAGAAGAGAAGTGGTTGGCTAGAAGAACCAGCAGAAGATCTGATAGGTCAACGATGGGTGCAATAGCCCTTTTGTAAATAGTATAAATCCTGGCGCTTCCTTCTCAATAAATATCTCCCTTTGCCTATTCTACCTTTGTTTATAAGTTTATTATTTATTTCGTTGGTTGTAGTTTAGGTTAAAGGGGATCCCTGAAATGGCATGGGTGACATGCCAAGGGATTAGCCGGTGCTGCTAGCCCTGGCGCCTAAGGCAAAACGGCAAGGGCTGACCAGTCTTCATACTGGTTAGCCTGCCAACTAGCAGAGCCCAAAGTTGAATTTCTGACATTGGAGCTCACTACAGGGGGACTCTGCTGGTTGGTGCTGAAGTAGCTGAAAGGTGGTGAAGAGGTGGTGGTGATGCGCCACTGTGGTTTGGTTAAGCGGTTGTTGGTAGCAGGGAGGGGCAAGCTATGGACGCCCGCCTCACATGCTGAGTTTGGAATTAGGAAGATTACCATCTAGTTAAGTGGGGGGAAATGTCATGATTTTAAACAGATGGAATCCTCTAATGATTTATCAATATTTGGAATGATATGGCCAATCCTGGAGGAATGGTTTATTAACTGAATTTCATGGTATTTAGTTTGATTGCTGGTTAGTTGCTCCCCAATTTGGGTTGAGCCAAAATTAGTATTCCGCCAAGTAAGGTATTTAGGTTCAAGTGGGGCAGTTGGTGGCCTCAAATCAGTAGAAGGATCACCAGTGAATAATAGCCAAGGATGATCCAATCTGTCAGAAGAATCAGTGGTCAACGCCAATGGCCATTCATGGTCCATTGTGGGATTTCCAGCAGAAAGCATATGTTTCACTTATCCATGAATTCGCGTCTGATCCAATGTTGGCAGATCCAACAATTATGAGTTTGAGGTGGCTGAAGATGTTTCTGATGCCTAATTTATTTTCAAGATAAGAAGTGAATAGATGTCAGCAAGATGCTGAGACATTCCGAGTCAAAGTGAGTGACCAAAGTAGTTTCCAGCACATTATTATTAATTTGAAGGTTGATTTCAAATTTGACATTTAAATAGATTACTTATTTATATGGTTCACCGGTGACTTAAGGCTGAGGATGAACCAAAACTAATCCAGACATCAGGAAGGATGGAGTGAGAGGGTTGATGCCAGGGAAGAATAATATAAATAGAAGAAGAAGAAGAAGAGAAGTGGTTGGCTGGAAGAACCATTGGAAGAGCTGATAGGACAGCGATGAGTGCAGTAGCCCTTTTTTAAATAGTATAAATACCTGGCGCTTTCTTCTCAATAAATATCTCCCTTTTCCTATTCTACCTTTGTTTATAAGTTTACTATTTATTTCGTTGGTTGTAGTTTAGGTTAAAGGGGATCCCTGAAATGGCACGGGTGACATGCCAAGGGGTTAGCTGGCGCTGCTAGCCCTGACGCCTAAGGCAAAATGGCAAGGGCTGACCAGTCTTCATACTGGTTAGCCTGCCAACTAGCAGAGCATAAAGTCGAATTTCTGACACATACTATCCTTCAAAACCAGGTTACCCAATAAGGTGATTTCTTATTTAAGAAACCCACAATTTAAAGACTATACATAAAGATCTGCCTTCTGCAAAACATCCAGAACTGGCCTTGATCCTTTTAATGCTGCTATTGAGTGGGAGAATGCACTAAGATGTCATTGAATATGTCACTGCATAAGTGAAACAAAGACTATAACATAATCAATCATATGTTTGAATGTGGCAGGAGAGTTTTTAAGTCCAAAGGACATCACGCATAATTGATAAAATTCTCCTTTCTGTAAAAATGATCATAGGCCACTCCAGTCCCTCTGTATCAGATCTATCTATTTAACTGAGGTAAGCCAACCAGGGACGGACATTACCGAACTAAAACTAAAATCATAATAAAAAATCAACGATTCAAAACAAAACGCCCAAAATGAACGGATTGATTGAATCATACCTAACAAATATCCAACCAGGTGGGTAGCGAATACTGCTACACTCCATGGTGAATAAGAAGGATGAGTGGCTCATTTTTGGCCGCATCCATCATATCCCAGAGTAGGGTGCATGTTAAGGCTGATAGTAAGGGGTGTGGGGGCATTGGCGGCATGGAGTTCGATATCCTTGATGACTGGAACTTCCAAATAGTTGCCAGCCATCATAATGCCAACAATGTATTTGGCCAAAGTGTCTTCAGCTTTGAGGCGGGTGTCTGGGATTTTAACGAATGTGGCAATGTTGGTTCAGGTTATTTTTGCTTTTGGATTCCATGCTACTGTTACCACGTTCTGGAAGGCTTCAGTGACATTTTTGTGTAAAGTTTTCATATTGATCTTACTTTGTGTAGTAAGATCTTTGGGAATAATGGGAGGTGAAATTCCTCCTGCGAGAGCAGCCACAGATTTGGCGGCAGCTTTGCAGAGCGGACAGCAATCTGGTGTGGCAGCTGCTTCTACTGCAAGCTGGTGGTCGCTGTAGAAAGGTTTGGCATTAGGTTGTGGGACATATTTCTGAGGCGGGAATTTTGCATCCCATTTTGCTTACAGAGCCACTTGACTTGCAGCGACGGTTCTTAAATGACGTTACCTGATTCATCAATTTCATCCAATACTTCCTATGGGTTTTGGTTGAATTGGATTGGGGAATCAGCATACAGTTGAGGTTTGTTTGATTTGTTTGCAGACGCATGAGATCAAACTGGGATCCAATCCGATGTTTGATTGGATGAATTATTTATGGTATTGGGGTGGGGAGGAGGCTGATTGGTGGCTGCAGGTGCAGCTGCTTCATCAGGCTTTGGGGGTGTAGGAGTTAGATTGTGCCCCCTACCTGAAATTGTACAGGGTGGGAATCAGATTGGAGGTCAGCAGATGAGTCATCTGTTCCATCTGACATGGTTGAGTAGGGGCATTTACGTTTTGAGTGGTCTAACTCAAAACATGACAGACAGATCATTAGCCCGCCCTCAAAGCGGGCCCAAAATGGATGGTCAGGTGCTGAGGGAATAACGGTGCGCGGCAGAATTGCCGCGAAAATTTTACTAAATTCAGGGCTTATTGTGGCATATGCCTACGGCCCAGAAAGCCGTGTGGCCCCATTTGGGACCACAAATTGTAGGATGGGGTTGGTGCTGTAGGCTGCCAAACCTTCCATCAGCTCCTGGTGGAGCACTTTGGGGGGGATGTGGGTGGGCAAACCAGCAAACTGGACCACCAAAGTGTTATCCGCTGGGAGCCAAGTCTGAGTTGTGGAGAGAGGGGTGCCCTGGAATACCAGAGGCACAGTTGCTGCAGTGGCAGCATCAGCTTTGCAGGTGAAGCCGAGGTCAAAATACCCCTTGCAGGGGTGGAAATTGCTAAATCCAACAGGTATCATCACTGCCTGTGCCATTTCATAAAATGGCTTAGTTATGGTATGGGAATAGCTTTCCATATTCAACCCTTAGGCCGTAGCACATGTTGCTATGGGGGAGCACTAGGGGGCAGCAAGGTACCACTTGGGTATGAGCAAGGTGGGCGTCCAGGTCCTTGGGCGGAACAAATCAGCCCATGGGTTTGGAATGACCGGGTTAACCAGTCCTAGCGCGTTTTCCTGCTGGACGGAAAATGGCAGGGGAGTTTCGCCACTGCCCCACGCTGGAGCAGCTGACAGAGAATCTGAGGACATTGGAGCAAAACTACTACAGGTGAATACGATTTGCTTTTTTAAATTTGTGTAATTTGGCTCAGAAAGTTACACTGAGCAGAAAGAGAGTCCTTCTGTATCAGATTTAATTGAGGCATAAATGAGGTTTAGCTTGAAAAATACCAGGTTTTCTAATCACTTGATCGATGGTCAGTTCTAGGGGAAGGGTATAAGGATTGTGCACTGTTGTTTATTCAAATGATCGTAGTCCATGCAAGGCTGAAGATTTCCTTCAGCCTTTTGAGCAAAAGCTATAGGGGAAGCAATGGGAGAAATTTCCAAAATATTCACCCCTTCTGAATCATTTCCTCTAGCCAGAACTCCACCGCATAATCTTCCAGTTCAGTATAGTGATACAATGGGAAATTGATATAAATCTAATCCACCATCAAACGGAAAGTCAAGTCATACTCAAAATGAGGCAGGATATAATTGGCTTCTCCATATCAAAGATATCCTTATATGCTCCTAGCACTTAGGAAAGTGGAAGGAAGCTCTGTGAAATAATGGTTGGAATGGATGTAACTTAAACCCTTTTCATTTCTAACGTTTCTATGAGAGGAAAATTCCTCCATAATTGGGTATCCTCAAAGGACAAGAAGTTGAAGTCCAAGTTGATATAGACCTTTTGCTTACGCCACCAGCCAACGCACATGATAACTGGAAACAGAAAATCTCACCTCGCAGTAAACCAATCATAAAATCAGAACTTGTGTACCGAAAAAGGGTATAATCTCTTTACTTCATAACAAACCATTGGGGAAGAGGACACACCCAACACAAATGAGCCTATTTCAAGATCTAAATTAAAATCATGTGCTATTTTAAGCTCTTAAAGTTACCAGCCTCTCCAGTATCAGAAAGGCTTTAATTGGCATAATTATGGGAACCCAATTGAACTTCAAGAGTCAAAAAAGGAGGCATGATCATTTTTATCTGTAACAGCATGGGTCATGACTAATTGAGATGTAGTAATCACAGGGATATCAGCATGAAGTAGATCTGAAATGGGAACCAGATCTATAACTGAGAGTATCTGAATTGCAGCCTGTTGCAATGCAGATAATATGATCACAAGAGTATTCAAGTGTAAATGCTTCTTCATAGGATTAGACCTAACAGATGGGCTGAGTTATCTTAACTTAGAAGGACTGGAAGTGATGAGCAAGGAACAATTTTGGGGAACAGCTAGACACTCACATCTGTAATTAGGTCAGAACTTCCATTCTGAGTAAAAAAAGATGAGTAAGTTACCTCATTATTCAGAGATCCCCAACACAGCCTTAGTGGTACTTACTTGTATTACACTTCCTCCACCTACCTGTGCACACCAGATTGTGGCCCCAATGGCGGTGGTCACTGCAACCAATGCTCCAAGGAAGCCAATTGAGATTCTTAAGATGGTAGATTCTCATAAACGTGATCCAGGGCTGCAAATATTACAGAAATTAGTACCTCCAAAGGAAGCTCCAAGCTAGGAGCCTGAACCAGAATAGCTTCAATAAAAGAGGCCAGGTCTTAGGATTCATCACGCAAAGTGAACCCATGCTAAAGGTAGTTTTTTGATACCAGCGCTTGGATCACTAAGGACACCAAAATAATTATTGTAGAAACTACAGCTTGGTTGTCTAAGCGCAAAATTTCACACACCCAACGGTGGGCATCTCCTTCTACTGCAATCAGGAGATCTACACTTCAATGAGCATTTTATGGGATGAGGAAGTTGCAGTATTAACTGAGAACCAGACCTAAAAACTGTAGGAATCCAGCTAGTTTTTTGCTCGCAGCTGGAACCACTAAATTTCACAACTAAATTATTATTTAAGGCTAAAAAACACTAATAAAGAAATGGCTAGTTTTTATAATTTTTATTAGTGTGTGCGCGGGAAAAGAGAAAAGACACACCTCTTAATATCCAACCAGTCAGTATTTAAACTATATTGAGGGTCAAAGAGAATTCAATGGTAAGTTTGTAATGGCTTAGTAAGGTCTGAATAAGGAAATATGTAAATTTAACCTATAAAATCTTGAAAAAATTCGCTTCACTTTGGATCAATGATGGAAGGGGAGTTAATTTTTGACATGATTTACCCATGGGGTAACGATTTAATAAATTTCAGCCTATCCCTATTGGCTAAAATTATTGCATCTTGGGGGACCTCCGCCAAGCCTATAAAAGGGGTGGTCCCCGCTTAGGTGTTTGAAGGGAATTGGATGTGGCAGAGAGAGAGAGAAACCTTTAATGGACTCCCTGAGTTCCCTTGCATGATTGGGCAATTAAATTGCTTGACTTTGTGCTAATTGCTCATTTAGTATTTGTAACAGTGTTACCCAACTTGCAGGGTTCCACCAAGAATAGGCCAGGGTCTTTTGGCCAATAAAATCGTTATTATCATTTATTAATATTATAAGTATCGTGTACTTTTAAATGTCTGACATTCCCCCTTTCAGATGATTTTGACCCAAAACATTCTTATCTTGAAGATGGGAGGTCAAATGTCTGATATCATCCCCTAAAAATGTTGGGGAGAGAATAGGGCTGTAGAAAGAGGCCATGTACCTTATTTTTGGTAATCCCTGTAGCCAAGGACTATATATAGAGTACTCATTTTCTCTTGTAGGTAATGGTACAAGGACCCTCCCAAATTGATACAAGCTTGCTGTTTCTAGAAGTGATGCGGTTATGGTAGTATAATATCATGTAAAACACTTAAATTGTAAGGAGAGTGTCTGTAACTCTCCTGTTTCCAGCGTGGAGGTGCTCAGTGCACAGAGCCAACGCGTGGAAACTAGCCATTAGTACTAAAGCTACTAGCGCCGGGCAGAGGGTGCTGGAGCAATAATAACTAAAATTAAAAAGCGCGATCAGGAAACACCTAAAAACGATGAGGTGCACAAGAAGAGGAGAGGTAAACGGACCAGGTTGGAGGGGACCTGGGAGAACCAATGGTGCACTTGGGGAAAATTAGGTTTGTGTTCAAAATGGCAAATTAAACGGAGTGCGAGACCTCCTCAAAGAGGTCTGCGCACATAAACTTTGGTAATAACATTTAAAAAACGGAAAAATGGGGAAATTTTTATTCATAAAGTTGACCAACAAGGAATGTTGGTCAGGGAAAACATATTTAAGCTCGGATGGGGAAATTGGGGCTATGCTGCAGTGGTCCCAAGCAGTGACTCACCAATAGGGCAATACTGCCATCTGAGTTACTGGAATAGGTCAAAACTGACCTCACTTAAGTGATCGACTTAAGTTGGATTTAACCTGAGCGCGTTATTTTTTAGATGAAATGGGTTATGAATCCCCATATCTTGACTAACTGAACCAAACCATCTGCCTTTATTTGGTAGATAGTTCGTTTTAACGCTTGGCCTGATGTCAGGGGCTGGGCACTTGGTACCCCACTAGGACCAACCTGGGCATATTTTGCCCTTACCCACCGCTGGTCTAGGGTGTGCTTCAGGTCTGGGAGGCCCTGTAGCTTCACCTTTTGGCCTCCAGGCGCCCAGCCTTATCTTTGGGGTTGGTCCCCACTATTATGTCATGTGTACATGACATAAATGTAGGTAGGAGGGTTTGGAGCTCATTGGCAGCCTGCCTTTTTTAGTCACCATTTTCACTAAATTGGTCATGCCTTAGATTGGAGTTAAATGATGCGCTGAGCTAGTCTTTTCATGACTCTATCAGGTTTCTCAACTCTAGAGGAGAATACATTTTTTGCTAAAAGGGCAGGTATTCCTGGTTCCTGCCCATACAAGACATGGAATGGGGACATTTTCAAGATCTAGTGATAACTAATCTGACAGGCCATAAGGGCACTGGGTAAGAATTGATCCCAGTGAAGTGAATCAGAAGAAGCCATTTTTTGTAGAATGGAGACCAAGGTTCCATTTTCTCTCTCACAGTCCCGTTAGTAGTTGAATTGTACAGATCTGAGAAAGTTGTTGGGCTCACATGGAGGTAGCCAGGATTTTGGCTACTCTGGAGGTGAAGTTCCTACCATTATCGCATTGTAGTACTTGGGGACAGCCATGTTGAGAGAAAATGTTCTAATGTAAAAATGTGGCTGTGGCCTTGGCCATTTGGCAGGGTGAGACACGGCTTTAACCCACTTAGTGAAGTGGTCAATGGCTATGATAAAAATCTATTTCCAACAGTAGTCTGAGGGAGGGAACTTACTATATCCAGACTGATGGTGTGGAACGGTTGAGGGGTAGTTGGTTGATACTAGTATCTAGTCTTAAAACTGGATTGCTTCTTAAATGTAAAGCCAGCATCCAAGACGTCTACTTTAGTTTTCATTATTCCATCCCAACAGTACTGATCCTTAATCCACTCATAAGTTTCTTTGCCCCTCCATGACCAAGAGTGGAGTGAGCTTTTAGGATAGAAGGTAAGTGTTCCAAGGACTGAAGGTAAGGCAGCCATTTTGCCCCCACCTGCTTATACAACTTACCACTCTCCACTTTTGGTGTTGCGGAATGCCAGGCTTACATCTTCTGGACAGGCTCATCCTCATCCTCCCATTCATTTGGGGTCATTAAAAGGTCATGTAACCTCTCCGCCTCACTATTATCCAAGTAAAGGACTGGCAGTCGAGTCAACCCATCAACATTCAAATGACAGGTTCCAGCACGGTGTTCAATCTTCATGTCATAATGCTGAAGCTTTAGAGCCTAGCGAGCTAACTGCCCAGTAGAATCTTTAATATTCTGTAACCACTTTAATGAAGCGTGGTCCATAACTACATTGAAGGTGGTCCCATTTATGAAAGGGCGGTAGTGCTTTATAGCTAACAAAACGACAGGACACTCCTTCTCTGTAACGCTGTAGTTGCATTCCACCTATAAAAACCTTACTGAAATAGGATATGGGATGAAAACTTTTCTTTCTCGTTGCAATCAATTTTGCAACCTATTCAATTCAAAACTGAATCTAAATTTGATAATCTCACAGAGGAGATTAGTCTGCGCCCATGTCAGGGAGCAGTTGGGCAAGCAAGGTAAGAGGAGCAGGTGGAAGGCCCGCGGCCTCAACATTCAAAAACGCCCCAGAAAATCTGGTGGAATAGACAAAAATCTTAAAAAACTGGCGGTTACAATTTCCCTGGAGATACTTGCGTGGCAAGCACGATGCAACCAGTAGATCAACACGTCACACTCCCAGCCACTTTTGTCGGTGGAATTCGGAGTCCGTGTGTATCTGGACATCCAAAAATGGCCTTATGGGAAAAATTTTGTGAAGATGTACACAAAGTTTTCCCGACTGTGGTGTACGTTGCACCTCACTCCATGTTGTGCGGTTGGATGGACCTAGGTTTTGAAAGCAAAAAAGCAGCAGATGAGGCTGCAGTGGTGCACATAGTGGTTGACCTCCCTGAAGGGAAATGGGACATTGAAACCAAATGCACCAGATGGACAAAATTAAACCAATTTTTTCTCACGTTTGAATTTTTGCCTACTACGGTAAAACGTGACATTTTGGAGCAACACCTGAAAGATGGTCTCACCATATATGGCGAGATACAATCTTTTGAGATGCAACGCTTTATGCTGATGCCACACCAGTGCACCGGCAAAGCCATCGCAGTTCTGACCCTGACTGAGGAGATTGCAAAGGACCTAACCCAGATCCCGCACTCCACTTTTATTGATATTGCAGGGCATACCACCCACCCATATTTGGTGACCGTGGACAGCGCGCTCCCCATTTGCACCCACTGTGACGCGTTCGGCCATAAGGCGCATGCATGCCCCATCAAGGAGGGTGTCACATTCCAAGAGCACCCCTCGGCGGCCATGGCTAATGGAGAGGCGCACTACAAACCAACCGCAAGCACCAAGGAGGCTTTCCCATGGGGAGCACAAGGCTGCTACCTATTGGTAAAGCCTATCTCCCACAGGAGCGGAAGAAGGCCAAGCAGGCCCATAGCGGCTGCAGCCAAGGAAGCAGCCAAGGCCACCACTGCTATCCCACATTCACAATGCCAGGAGGACATGGAGACCTTTGCGGCAGAAGCAACTTGGGAATCCATCATCCAATCAGATTGGGAAGCCTATGCCAAGCGGGCCACTCAATCTGAGGATCCAATGGGAGATTCAATCTCACCCAATCGTTGCACCCAAGCTCCAGTTGAAACTGTCTTGGGACCTATCCCAACAGAAAAAAATTTTTTTGAACCGCTCAACGGTGCACCAAACTCATCCGCACCGCAAAAAATTCATCTGACGTCGGGAAAACAAAAAGCAAAGGCCAAAACCAATGTGACTTTTTCCACAAAAATCAACAAAAACTCCAATAGCGTTGCTGCTAACACCCACGCTGCTGTGAAAGCCCGTGGGGACATAGAAGAGGCTGGTGGGCCCGGGGGCCCACCCCCTCACACCTAAGGTGCAATGGGGGAAACCTTCACTCTAGGGGACGTTGAATATCGCCGGACTCAAGGCCTCCCCATCCCAGGCTAGGAAACTGAGTTTTTTACAACACAATTTACCTGTGGATATCCTGGCCATCCAGGAGTCACACTGTCCATGAGATTCCAAGGACGCTTGGAAAACAATACTCCTCCCATCCCTATCCTTTTGGTCAAAGCACTGTGGGGTGCTAATTTGGAAAAATAATTAATTAAAATTTACATCCTCAGAAACATTCCTAAATGGCTGAGTGCTCATCATCACCTTCTCGTGGGCTGATGTAGCACACGCAATCATCAACATCTATGCCCCAAATGGTGCACACGAGTGTCAGGAATTTTCTCATCAGTTAAATCCCTCCCGCTACCCCCTGATTTTTTCCTAGTTGGTGACATGAACTGTTGGATAACCTCACCAACAGACTGGTGGCCTCCCTCACCCCACACCCCACAGGGTCATGTAGAACTACGTGTTCTAAAGGTCACCCTTGGGTTAATGGATGCGCTGCCGCGACATGCCCCACTGCTCAAAAACATGATGCATCCCCATTGCACAATGGCAAATTAAGGTCCATGACCCGCATCGACCTTATTCTAACGCCAGCGAAATTCCAACCCCACATCTCCCACTTCAAAACAATGAAAATGGAATTCTCCGACCACCAACTGGTCTTGATAACCTACCACTTACCCATCACAGTTGCAAAGGTCCCACATTGGTGCAAAATCCCCCCCCCAAGCTCGCAACGCCAGGATTTTCCACGTGGGTGGAAGAGGCAACTTTGGCAAAATTGTTTGTTGCACCGTTTTGCATGGGCCCCATTTCCACATGGGCAACTTTCTTAGAGGACACCATCCGCCACTATCGCCATCTCTCCTCCAGATGCTCACGAGCCACATCGGTGGTTATCTCGCACACTCTATGGAATTGGCACACTTGGAGTCCAACATTCCAGCTACAGGATATAGCCCTGCATGGGGCCAGAAGTGGGCGGAGGCAGCCGCCCACCTCAACGCACTCGAAAGGCAACATAAACATAGGGTTTGTGTTCATTACAGGGCCAAATGCATTACAGAGGGTGACAAGTGCACTGCATATTTCTTTAATAAAATTTTGAACCATGCCAGAGTGTGGCCTTCACACAGGTGTGAAGATCGGATAATTCCATTGTGGACACACCAGCTGAAGTGGCAATTGAAATGCAAAAATATTACTCTGAGTTATACTGAGCTGAACCAATTCAGCCAGCTGAAGTGGCAGAATTTCTCGACCAAGCTCAGATCTGCACCATTTTCCAATACCCAGAAATAATTAATTTAATTACTCCAAATGAATTATGGACAGCCATTCGTGGTGCGCCAAACCGAAAATGCCCAGGCCCAGATGGCATTCCATATGAGTTCTACAAAAAATATTTCAAATATATATCCCCATTGCTGCTCGCCTCACTTAACCAAAGCCTGTTGGAAACGCGCCTCCTATCAGGAGGACATGAGGCTTTACTGTCACACTTTTCAAGAAAGGGGATAAGCTTGACTTAGCCAACTGGCGCCCCATTTATCTAACAAACACAGACACCAAAATTTTAACAAAAATCATAGCTAACCGTTTAGGGACTGTAGCATCTGCCACCATCTCCCCAGAACAATTCAGTTTCATCCCCAGAAGGTCGATTTGGGATAACGTGCACTCCGTGGCTAATGCATGTCAATCCACAGCCTCTGAGGCACTGGTATTCTTGGACCAACAAAAGGCCTATGATAGAGTAAACTGGGAATACTTAAGGGCCTGCCTCCATCAATTCCGCCTACCCCCCCGCTTCATCAACTGGGTGATGCTGCTCACGGAATCTGCAACAATGGCAGTGCGTGGCCCAGGCTTCCTAACGGAAGTAGTCCGCCCTCAAAGGGGCTTGCGACAAGGGGACCCCCTCAGCCCACTCTTATACAACTTCAGCCTTGACCCACTACTGCGAAATGTGAATGCCCAACTCACTGGGGTCCATGTGCCAGGCCAAACCCCATTCAAGATGATGGCATTTGCAGATGATTGCGTGGTGGGGGTGTCTAATAATAATGATGCACGCGCACTTGAAGCCCTCATCCAGGAATATTCCTGGGTAAGCAACGCGGCACTGAACGCCTCCAAAACTGAAATCATCCTCCTTGGTCAGTTTCAGAACTGCTGGGCCTCAGCAATTAGTTCCCAACCTGGCCCATCTGCTCGCCCACGTCCACGCCTTACTAACTCAACACACACCGCTCCACTGGTGCTCCCCTTTGTGCCACGTCCTACCATAGGACCGGTGCGCCATCTTGGTGTGTGGATGGAGGCGGGCGGATACGCGTCAGCAGTAATGGAGTGCCATATACTGGACAACGTGACGAAGCGAATCGCCTCTCTCAGAGCCCACCCTACTACCCTTACTGGCAGGGTTGTTCTAGCCAACTCTATGCTCCTATCCAAAATCTGGTTTGGAGCCCACGCCATCCCCTTCTCCCCAAGCTTCTATAAATCCCTGTATGCCTTGCTGCAAGGATGGCTTTGGTCAGGCTGCCCTCCACAAGTACGGCTAGAGGTCATGTTTGGCCCTCATCATCAAGGTGGCATGGGCCTGCTTGACTTCAAAGCCCATGCTGCCAAGATCCTGGGCACCTGGATCGCGGTCATCACCACTCCTACACTCCCATCCCAACACTGGTCCTGCGCGGCCCGCTCCAACTTCTCCTGAGCCTTGGGCCTCAACAATCCATCAAACCCCCACTCCCTGATGAAATACCTCGCATCACACACATCGGCCACAGGTCCTCACGGGACTAAAACCCACTACAAACGAATCCTACTCTCCATGCGAAAGCGCAGAGTGGAGAATTCGTATTAGCGGACATACAACCCAAAGAGGCCACCCCTCTCCTCAGTTCACACAAGAGGTACCGGGGCTACCCATCCACGATGGCGTAATCCCCATTCGGCCCCATGTCATATCCAGGGTGGACTACCTGGACATGATGGACATCCCTTATTCCACTGAGACCCAAAAAACTATCTGGAAATACGCACACCATCCTCTGTTGCAGCCTCAAGTCCGCTCCCATGTGTGGCGCTGCCTGAGGCGGGTGTATCGTACAGCGAGCGCTCTAATGCTTTACACTCATCCTGTGTCGTGTGTGGCCAGTATGGAACGCTGTTCCACCGCCTGGAGAAGTGCCCCACCTCTAAAGCGATATGGCGCGAAGTTCAACGTCTGCTGGGCCAGGATCAAACGCATCCCTTCAGTCTGTCAAGAGATATGTTTGCTGCATCAATGGCCTCCCCCTTCCACCCTCCCTCCGTGCTCTGGTGGTTGCAATCGCCATGTGGACCATCCACACGATTGTCTTAGATGCCATCGCAGGCTCCACCCCCACCCTCCCAGAAACTGTCCACAGATTCTGGTCTCATTTGGTGGACCACTTTCAAGCATGGATGTTTGGATACCTCCCACCGCGTCGCCGACAGCTGGTCTCCTCCTGGTTCCCAGTCTGGTTCATCAAATCAGACCCCTTCCTCCACACGTGCTCAATAGTGGCTACGGCCCCTTCACACGTTCCCTCCCCCTCCCCATAAGTGGCGTTCCCACTGGCAACAAGAGATAGCATCGCTTCTCTGGGGTGCCTCCCCTGGTACTAAGTTTGTCTTTCCTGAGTCATATTTGGAAGTGTCTGTCCCATGGTCAGCCTTCCGCACAATAAATTTAGGGATATGGGATGATCTACAACGTTTTCATTCAGTTGGGCTAAGATGGCCCCAATGGCGTAGTCAGAGGCGTCAGTAAACAAGTTTAACGGTTTATTATAATCAGGATGCCTCAGGATAGGACGTTGTTGTAATAGTTGCTTCAACGTCTCAAAAGCGGCCTTCTGTTCAGAACCCCAATAAAGAGGGGTATTATTGGTTAATAGGCGGACAAGGGGCTCGCTGAGTTGGGCGAACTTAGGGATAAATAATGGTAATACCCCATCATCCTTAGAAATACCTAAATATCCCATAAATTGTTAGGGAGAGGCATTTTTGAGATTGCTTTGACCTTGTCCTATATGGGTTAAATTCCTTTTTGGGAAATGGAGTGGCCAAGGAAATTAGATTTCCTTTGGAAGAAGATACACCTCGAGGGTTTCAACTTAATATTTGACTTATGTAACTGTTAAAAAACATCCTTCAGGTGTTCAAGATGTTTGTTAAAGGTTTTTGAAAACATCATGATGTCAGCAAGATAGACGATGACACAAGTTAACTTCAGGTCCTGCAGTGTGATCCATCGCACTCTGAAAAGATGCAGGTTTGTTGCACAACCCTGATGTAATCATGTGGGTTGGAAGAGACCCTCACTACAAATGAGAGCACATTTCTCCTGATCCTGAGGAGAAAGGTCCATTTGCCAATAGCCACTAGCCAAGTCCATCACGGAGAAGAAGTTAGATCTGTAGAGTTGAGCCAGGTCATCATCGATGTGGGGTATAGGATACTATCCTTTTTTGTGAGATTATTTATATTGTGGTAATCCATGACTATATGATGACCTCCATTTTTTAATTAGCAAAAGGGGGAAGACCAAGGGCTTTGTGAAGAAACAAGTAACCCCTCGTTTAACAACTACTGGAGCTCCGTCCTCATTTTCTGTTCCTCCACCTTTGACTTGCAATAAGATTTGGCCTAATAGGACGGGAATCACCCATCTCAATGGAGTGGCCCCTGACCTTCATATGGCTATAGTCAGTATCTGACTTCGAGAATATGTTGCTATAGTCTTCTAGGAGAGTATGAACTTTTCCAGCTCATCTGGTGTCATCTCATACAAGGTATGGGCGTTAGCAAGGTACATACCAGGTTATCCATTGGCAAGCCCAAATCCGTCATAGGGCCAATGTAGTTGATACATTTAATGTCCTCCACTGGTACTAAGAATCCTCTGCCAATCTCTTGCTGATTTTCTTATAAACATGTCTGATGAGATTTATGCCCATATTCCCAACATGCTAAATTACCTGGTGTCGCTAGGGGAAAATTTCCTAAAGTTAAGTGAATCAGAAATTGGTTAGCCCAAATTTTGTAAGAACTACGTTCAGGGGATATTGGGATATTCTCCTGGTTGTATCCATTGGGGATAAATACAGATGAATATCTGATATCTCATCAGGTGGTGTGGCCAATGAAATAGGGGCATTTGATAGTAATTAACTATCAGGTGTACCGATTGGGATTGGTTGGGTTTCATCACCAAACATTATTGGGAATGAATGGTGAGTTTTGAGGCGAGTGATGCCACCTGCAACTAGCAAATTAATCAGTTGGTAAAGTGACCTGCCATAATGGGTAACAAGTCCCATTACCTAAACAGGTCGCTAGCCAATTATGGTTGGTTTGCTTGGATCAAGAGGAAAACGTTAGGGACACGTTTTCTGACTCTTTCCGTTTGAGGTCTCAAATGCCCAATGATGGAATCCTAGCCAGAATGGGGAAGACCATCGCTGCTGAGATGAGGAAGGGTGATTTAATGGCAATGGCTGCTGTTTCATCGAAGAGGTGTCAACTGAGGATTATACAACCAAATCCCCTACTATATAATTCCCTAGGGTTCACTATAATAAAAAACACTATTACTACAAACATTATTAGTTTTATTATAGATTCGGTTATAGTTAAAGTATCAGCATCCAGTATGAAGTTCCATCTCAAGGATACTATTTCAGAAGGCAATAATTGGAAGACTCTCAGAGAGAAGAGTAGGGATCCAAGTGGAGATCTAGAGACAAAGGGAACCACAAATCAGGGTTAGCTGCTGACTGTGTGTTGGGCCAAAGGAGACTGTCATCAGAGGATCTTGACAAAGATTGAGTGGACAGTAATATCCCTATGAGTATGACTTTTTTTAGTACTAGATGGCCTATGAGTATGACTTATCAATTATTTAATTGGAAGTACTGGCCAAAGCGTTGGGCTTGATAATAGTTCTAACTTAACTACAGATAATAGTCTCCATACTATTATTGGATAATATATTCTTTACAATGCAAGGTGCTTGAGGAAACTGAACCTGTGCAGTAAAAAGGTTACTGGGTTGACAATCAATAATCAACTCCTTAGTAAATTTTTACAAGTTGGTGCTCACTACAGGGGTAGTTGAGTAGAAGAATCTATCAATAATGTCGTATAAAGAAGAAATGTGCAAGTTGTGGACCAAGATCGCCACAGTGAATCAGAATGCATTAAACTCAATGGACCTTCAGGAGTTCGCTGCCTTGGAAGAGTGAGTAACCAAGGTGGAAGAAGGAGTTGAAAACGTAGCCAACTTCAGAAACAAGTTACTCGGCAAAGTAAACTGGTTAAAGAGGAAAGAAGGAGACCTTGTTCAAGAAGTCCTATTCCTGAAAACAGAGCGTGGAGTGGATTACATTCATTTGAGAAAGTTTGGTTCAGACATTGAGAAATTGACGAAAGATTTAGAGGATTTGAAAGCCCACAGATGTGCATGTGAGCCTGATATGGCCAGTGATGCTGAAGAGGGAAGTCCTTGAACAATACTTGGGAAGACAAATACCCCAAGAAATATGTCACCCACATTCAATGCTATTTTGGAGATGACGCCCAAAGCTACTAAACAAGTGAGCTGAGTAGCCAACCGAGAGAATCAGTCCAAAATAACTTGGAGTAATTTAAAGCAACACCTAAATTGCCAACATTCCATCAGGATAATGCCCCAGCGTTTTTCTGACTATTTGACATGACCATGAATGGATATGGGGATTGTCAAAAGGTGTTGACAGTCATGAACTGTTTGGACACCGACTGCCAGAACCTAGTGTTACCCCACTTGGAGGGGGACAGCTGGTCGTATGCCGAGGCTAAGGCAGCCATAATGAAGGAGTTTGGGAGTCCAACCCGCATGTTGAAATGAAGCAAGAATTTATGGGAATTCAATTCCATAAAGATGAGTCTCTTACTATCTTTGCGGATTGATTTTACCAGGAGTCGCAGATCCTGGCTGGAGCAAAAGTGTTAGATGACTTTGATGCAAGAATCGCTTTGCAAGTGGCCCTTTGGCCCTATTGCAATTTGCATCAAATGATGTCTACTATATTCGCGACTGAGATAACTACCTCATAAATGGTAGATAAACTAAAGATTTTGGGAGTGATGTTAAATGCCCCAAATAGAAGCTTCAAGTCCAATCTGGTCCAAAATCCGAATCCCACAAAGGGAAGCAAAGGAGCAAAGGAGATTTTTAACCGAACTGTGACAGGAAATAAGCCCAAGGATTTCAAATTGTTTAATAAGAAAGAGAAGGTCTGCTTCCAGTGTGGCGGGAAAGGACATTTCACTGCACACTGCAAAAAGCTGAAGGATCAAATTAACGTGGTCCAGGCTAAAGAGACAGCAGTAGCCAAAGATTTGGGAAAAGGCCCCACTGCCTAGACAAGGAACAGTCTAGAGCGGCGGAGAAACCTGTTCCTCCCAATATCATGAACAAAGAGATAGACATTTGTGATCTGTTTGTAGATGATGAGCAGGATCAGCTATACCAAGTGATCAACATGGATATAAATGCCGTGACCAGAGCTGGGGCAAAGAAGATCGACCCCAAGATAATTCAGGAAGTTGCCCAGCCGTACGCCTGACAACTGGTGGAGAAGATTTGGACCACCAAGAATCCTGATGAGTTAGCAGACATTTGATTAGATGAGGCCAACCTGTCGATCCCCCTAGGCGTAATAAAAGAATCATTTCCTGAATTATTGGTGCAGATTATTCATACCCTAGATTTGGCTAATAACGCCACAATTCACTCAGTAAATACTCTATTACAATACTCTGAGTGTATGTATATAGATATTCAAAGGAATTGAGTGAGGGTGAGGTCAATAGTCGACAGTGGAGCACCCATCAATATTGTGTCAACCAAGCTGGTGAAGAGGATGAAGATCTCTCTGGATTTGGAACACAAGAAAGAATATGGAACAGCTGGGACGAACACCACCGTTTCCTGTGGAGAGTATAGTGTGCTGCCACTACAATTTGAGTCGTTGGTGGTATCTGTGCCAGCAATAGTTTTGGTGAACCATAACTATGATATCCTGATTGGAACGAAATTTCTGCAGAAATATGGAGTTAAATGTAACTTCAAGGATAATATGTTGACCATCCTGGGTCAGACGTTACCATTGGTATACCAGAAGGATGGTGAAGTTCCGTTGAACCGGAGAAACAACTTCATTAATCTGATATACAATGACGGCATTGTACCAATTCAATACCAATTAGTTGGTAGGAAGTGATGAGAGATGCCGGCGGAAATACTATAAAACTGGGGTTTCCCTTAAGGATCAAGAAGGAGAGAACTATACCAGCCAGATTTCAGATGATAGTTGACACAGGGTTGACTTTAGAGATTCTGGAGCTGTTGTATGGAGAAGTTGGAAGCCCCAGGAAGAAGTCCAGAGTGGAGCCATGGGTGGCTCCTGGTATAATAATGCTGGGCCATGGAGAAGTACGAGTTCTCTTGGCGAATTTAAGCAAAAAACCAATAAAGGTTAAGAGGAATCAAAAATATCACATTTGTTCATTTAATCCCGATGGCAGAATTGAGATGATTCCATGATTTTGGGTCTCTCAAGGAAATGGTATTACCAGCCAGGGCAACTGAAAGCATCAATCTATTGGTTGATTGGGAGCATCTTGCAGATCTGCTGGAAGGGCAGAAGAAGGAGGTGCTCAAGTTATTTGAGAGATATCTGGAAGTGTTCACTCAGGATGACCATGATTTAGGATGTGCACGAGACATAATTCACATGGTCAACACCAGGGAAAATCTACCAATAAGGATGAGACCGATCCAAAGATCAAAAGCTGCTCAAGCAGTAGTGGAATATGAGATCAGCAAACTAGTGAAGCATGGGCTTCTAGTTCCATTGTCAAGTCCCTGGGCAAGTCAGATCCTGATTGTAAAGAAAAAGATGGATTGAACTGGGTAGTGATTAACTATTGGAGGATGAACAAAATTATGAAGAAGAATTTGTATGGAATGAAGAGGACCAGGACATCTTTGATGAGTTATGCCGGTATTTGATAACTTCGCCAATTTTGAAATATCCAAATTTTGATCAGGAGTTTATCATTCAAATGATGCTTTGTTGATGGCGATCGGCGCCATACTGAGCCAAGTAGATGAACTTGGGGACGAACATCTGGTGGTGTATGTGAGCTGGACACTCTCGGCCGCTGAGAGGAACTACACCATGACTGATCATGAATGCATTGCGATCATTTACGCCTGTAAGCAGTTTTGGGTGTATGTCCATGGAATGCACTTTAAAGTGGTGGTGGACCACTCTTCATTGCGTTGACTGCACAATCTACGGGAACCTGAAGGACAACTGGCCCAATGGGCACTTAAGCATCAGGCTTATGATTATGAGATAGTCCACCGAGTGGGGGCTTCTCACCAGAATGCAGATGGCTTATCGCGGTTACCAATGGTCCAGTTGGTATACCCGCAAGTGGATGAGCTATTCCAGAGAATGGTCAAAGGAAGAATTGAGGACGAGCCTCAATAAATCTAAGGTGCACTTCAAAAAGCAATGGAAAAACCGAGACTATGGATTGACAAGTATTCAAGATGATTAATGGGAAACAGCTATTATTCCCAAAACTGTTGGAAAGAGCAGCAATAGTCCAAGAAGCTCATAAGATTATTGGGCATGGAGGCCTGAGAAAAACAACCGGCCATATTCACCAGTACTATTACTGGGAATCAATTAACTACAATGTCAGAGATCATCTTGCTTGTTGCATGGAACGCCAACTGCATAAACCACACAAGAATACAACTTGATACTGACTGGTCTAACCTGGATTTTTATGGCACACGGTGTCCATTGATGTGATGGGACCGATGGCAATGAGCACAGGAGGAGTCAAGTACATCATAGTAGCCATCAACCATCTGATGAGATGGGTCAAAATGAAAGCCCTAACCATAGTTGATGCTACCAGTACTGCGAGATTCATCCTAGATCAAGTATACCAGCATGGATGTCCACAAGTCCTACTGAGTGACAATGGTACCAACTTCACATCTCACATGATCCTGAGGCTAAATGAAATAATGGGGATCCGAGGAGTCATGTCAGTACCATAATGGCTGGAGACGAACAGACTGGTAGAATGGGTCAATGGGACGCTGGCCATGACGCTGAGGAAGCTAATTGCAGGGAGAACTTCCGAGTGGGGAATATACCTGAGTTTGGTGACGTTCACCTACAACATTAGTCATCATATGGTGATGGGAAAGACAAATTTCAAATTATATATGGAAGGAAGGCTGCGTTGCCACCAATATTATATTTGGTAGTAGAACCTACGTTGCGGATGAGTACCAAACAATACCTGAACTGACTGACGAGTATCCTGATCAATATGCAATTGCAAACATTCAATATGACCTTGAAGAAAAGGATACGAGCAAAATCAACAGATGATAAGAACCAACTGGCATTAGAAGAATATCAAATAGGGGAAAAAGTCGCCTATTGCAATATGCATGGTTTTGGACAAAAAAACAAATTGGATGCATTGTGGTTGGGCCCATTCAAAGTGATCGCCAAGATGGCGACTGATGCTTACTCCATCAAGAATCTCTTGGATGGAAGAGTAGTAAGTTGAGTCCACACTAAGTATCTAAAGCGTTGGATCAAAGAAAAAATAAAAGAGTTCCCAAAGGACCAATGAGCCATTAAGTTGGTCATGTCCTGATGATCAGGTCAAGTCTGAAAAAAGGACCTCTGAACCAATCTAGATGGTTAAGTCTGAAAAAAGGACCTCTGAACCATAGAAAACTGGTAGGTTTAAGTACCCAGGACCCAGTTTGGGGGAAAAGATGGACCTCTGAACCAAAACAAGGTCAAGTCCCATAGGAAAAAAGAATATGAATAAAAAATGATAATAGATATTGTAAAAAAAGGAGAATTTTAAATGCATAAAAAAAAGCCAATATATTTTTTATAATTTTTATTTTTATTGGTCGTCCTCAGTATGGGGATGATTCCACCTATGTTGCCTCTTGGGGAGGGAGGATGGATCACGGTATGAAGAAATATCCTGTCAAAATCAATATGCAATCAGACACTTGCAAGGGTGAGACCTACACAAAACCACATTTGTTGAGCAAATGCCAAGCCCTGAGAAAACGCGAATAGGGGAAGGGAAATTAATATGTCGGAAGAAGCCAATTGCAAAACCCCAGAGTGGGGAGGAAAACAGCAATAGAGGAAGAGGCAATTGGTGAATAACCCCTGAGTAATCCCAATAAGGCACCAGTGCCAGAAGATTTGTCTTGAGAGCCTGCCGACGGGCTTCATCAAGAACATGGATATGTGAGTCAAGAGTGAAGAAGGAATACTCAATGGGGGTTGTTGAATCATGCCCCCAATTAATTCCATCAATGAAAGATAGCGATGAGAATCTCTGGAGAAGAGGTAGTTGTGTAAAGAGCAGATTGCATCTTGCAAATGACAACTATGGGCTTCACAGAAGCTAAAGCTTAACAATCAATTGAAGCCATGCGAGGCTGGAAGTTTCGTCAACCAACTTTGAAAAACTTGGTTAACAAAGTGGAGAGCATAAGTGGCAGTATCCCAATCCAGAAGGTTGTCCAGATCAGAGGGATTCAGCGCTAATATCAACGCCTCAGTAGCTTGGTCCTGGAGTTCAGCGTAGGGGAGCTTGAAGTGTTTGAAGTTCCTAATTGAAAGCTCAGAAACCAGCACAGCGGGTTTGTAGAATTGACCAAGTTGGAAGAGGAACTCAGGGAGCAAGTCTGACCCGGCCAAGAACGAATGAACCAAAGCAACTGGAATGATCTCTGGATCATTGAAGATTATGTTTGGAGCATCAGTGAAAAGAGCCCAATCCAGGAGGGTTTTTAAGTCCAGCTCAGGGATTGACTGCAAAGGAAAAGTCAACTGAGAGTTGTTTGAAACTATGGAAAGCCTGGTTTTGGAGGGATTGGTTACTGTATCTGGTAATTTAATAGAAGGACTAGACACTTGCGCCAGACTAGACATATGAGTCCTGGAAGGACCATAGAAGAGGTTCCGTCAAGCATCCCAACTTATCTGCTGGAAGAGCGGAGGTCTGGATCTGACAAACTGTTAAGAAGTTGCTGGTAGCAGGATTCTGAGTTTGACATATGAGCAGGACTAGAGGGGGATGTCGAACTTATATAGAAATTGACATTCTGCACTCTATAATCCATTAGGCTCCAATTTCTGGAAAATTAATCTCAAAATTTAATGAAATAAGCTTTCTGAGGGAAGAATTAATAATGATTTACCGCCAAGAGGTTATGAGCGAAATAATGAGGGTGAATAGAAATAAGTATTCTTAATCAAGCCGCGAAACAAACATTGACAGCAAGAATCTCCTGTCTAGGATGAGGAGAGAATCAAGAATTCAAGGACGCTGGACCAAGAATCCTGAATATGACAGCGGGTCATATACCCTGATGGGGGGAAACCAGATCCCAGGAATAATATTGTTACAAGTAAATTGATCAGCCTGGCATGACAAGAGGTCATGGGGACCGCGCTCTGAGTAGGTGGTAGTGAGGAGGAAGAGGAGGAATGTCATATGCTGAAGGTCATCCCGAGCAGCGTTGAGTATTGACAAGTGTACTCCGCCTGAACCAATGAAGTATTTGATCAGGTGTCCAAAGCAGTGTTCTCATGCCCCAGTCCTTTTCTTGCTGGAAATCTAGGCTAGAGGGGGGATGTGTTGGGATTTTTGCCCATATTCCCAGCCTGCTAAATTACCTGGTGCCGCTAGGGGAAAAATCCCTAAAGTGAAGTGAATCAGAAATTGGTTAGCCCAAATTTTGAGGAACTACGTTCAGGGGATATTGGGATATTCTCCTGATTGTATCCATTGGGGATAAATACAGATGAATATCTAATATCTCATCAGGTGGTGTGGCCAATGAAATAGGGGCATTTGATAGTAATTAACTATCAGGTGTACCGATTGGGATTGGTTGGGTTTCATCACCAACTTATTGGGAATGAATGGTGAGTTGTGAGGCGAGTGATGCCACCTGCAACTAGCAAATTAATCAGTTGGTAAAGTGACCTGCAATAATGGGTAACAAGTCCCATTACCTAAACAGGTCGCTAGCCAATTATGGTTGGTTTGCTTGGATCAAGAGGAAAACGTTAGGGACACGTTTTCTGACTCTTTCCGTTTGAGGTCTCAAGGATGCCCAATGACGGAATCCTAGCCAGAATGGGTAGACAATCGCTGTTGAGATGAGGAAGGGTGATTTAATGGCAATGGCTGCTGTTTCATCGAAGAGGTGTCAACTGAGGATTAGACAACCAAATCCCCTATGATATAATTCCCTAGGGTTCACTATAATAAAAAACACTATTACTACAAACATTATTAGTTTTATTGTAGATTCGGTTATAGTTAAAGTATCAGCATCCAGTGTGAAGTTCCATCTCAAGGATACTATTTCAGAAGTCAATAATTGGAAGACTCTTAGAGAGAAGAGTAGGGATCCAAGTGGAGATCTAGAGACAAAGGGAACCACAAATCAGGGTTAGCTGCTGACTGTGTGTTGGGCCAAAGGAGACTGTCATCAGAGGATCTTGACAAAGATTGAGTGGACAGTAATAGAGGGAACGAATCCCTATGAGTATGACTTATCAAGTATTTAATTGGAAGTACTGGCCAAAGCGTTGGGCTTGATAATAGTTCTAACTTAACTACAGATAATAGTCTCCATACTATTATCAGATAATATATTCTTTACAACTCAAGGTGCACAAGGAAACCAAACCTGTGTAGTAAAAAGGTTACTGGGTTGACAATCAATAATCAACTCCTTAGTAAATTTTTACAATGTCCTTGCCAGTGAGGTTTCCCAGCAGAATAGTAATAGGCCTCTGGTAGGCTGGGTCTAGTATCCCAGGCAATACTCAAGGCTCTAAGGGGCTAACGCCCTCAAGATTTAAGATAGCAAAAAACAGTGGTGTGGGATTTAAATCATGATTTTTGTGTCAATCACTCGTTGTTCACAAGACTTGATCAAAACTTCATCTTCAGCATAGAAAGGGATACCATCCCTAGCATTCACTGAATCGGGCAGTTTCTTTGTGTTGCGCCCAGAGGTGGAATAATTCAAAGTTATAGCTGAAAAGGAGTATTTGGCCAGGCATGAGTATTCATGCTTTCTGGGTTCTTTATTGGATGAGACTAAAAAGACTTCATAGTTGAGTAACGAGAGGAAACTTTACTTCATGTTGATTATTCCCTCATACAAAAAATCATAAACTGGGTACCAATGAGCATATTATATTTGTTGTTGTCCAAGGCCATGGCAGGGTCCAATAAGATAAGCTTCCCATTTTGAATGGGAAGGGAAGAGTATGCCCTAATGACATGGGTGTTTTTTGGGCCTGAGGTTCCAAATTCTTGAGTGTACTCCAAGTCATGTACTAGCTTTATCTTTTTTATGAGCTTAGTGGAGATCACGTTAACTGGGAAACCAGTGTCCAGGATGGCCATTTCTTAGACTTTTTGAGTGACTACTTCAATTTTGGTGGGTGTTCCTCCAAAGTTAGGTGACAAAGCAAAGACCTCCTTGATCTGGAATGTGGAGGTTAATTTTTGAGCAGTCTCAGGGTATTTATCTAGGATGTATTTCATGGAATGGACCTGCTGAAGAGGTCGAATCAAGCCAGCTAATAATTGATCACCATCACTGGCAGTGTCAATAACTTTTGGACACCCTAGAATTTGGCTGAGGTATGTTTCCTCAGGTATGGTGGTCTCATCTACTCCTCCAGCGTTCAAAGATCAGGAACCTCTACTTCTGTGGGGGCTCCCAATATATAGTAACCAACATTATTGTGACCCTCTCAGATTCATCCTCAAGGGTATTCTTAACCACTGGCAAGGCCGCAATTGAGGTAGGGGAGACAGCCACATGAGATTGGGTAATTATCTTCTGGCCATAAGTTTTTTCAGCAAGCCCTTTATTGGCACAGGGGTACCCTTAGGGCACACAACTACCAGCTTAGCTGGAGGGGAAAGCACAGTAGATGTCTATGATTTACAGGAGGGAGCGATATCTTTTATAAGTTGGTCCAAGGAAGCAGGTTTCACTGGGATGATAGGCACAGGTGGGCTCACTCCCAATTGATCTGCATGTGAAAGCTCCTCAACAGTTAGAACTGAAGGGTTCACCTCAGCTTCATTTGTTGTTGCACATGACTGGATTTAGCAATGTCTAACAGAGTCTCTTTTTTATTGTGGATGGTTTTAAAGTGGCTTTTCACTGAAATGATATGCCTGGCGAGAGAGGGTTGAGAAGCTAACCCAGTTAGCATGGCTGTGATAGCATCATCCAGGGCAACATGTTAGATGTTGAAGCCATTATGCAGCAAGGTAAAATTACTCAGCAAAGGCAGTGGTCAGTTCTCCCTCATTCATGTTAAGGCGCATAAAGGCATGTTTATCCCCGTTAAGACTCTGCTTTGAACTGAATTCAGCCAATAGAGCCTCTTTTAGCTCTGCCCAGGTATACAGATTGTCCATGCAAGGAACTATCACTCTTGTGCCAGGTGACTTAAGCATGGAAAGATGTGTTGAGTTTTTGCTTATCAGTTGCGCCATGCATGGAAAATTCATAAACATACAAAAAGGAAGCAATGCTCCCTTCACTGGGGGTGTACTTGTCTTTAAGAGGGGGTTTTAAGGGGCGCTGCTTCAGCTCTTTAAGACGAGATAGAGTGCTAGCGAGTTGCTTTTCCAGGGCAGCTACACTTAGTTTAGTTGGAAGGGGAAGAGTTAAAGGGTTACTCACTTCAAAAAGCTATATTTTTGAGTTTAATATTTTGGTGTACAGGGTATCCCCTGTAGTGAGCACCACTTTGTAGGAATCTATCTAGTTGTTTTCTCGTTGGTGCTTTGCTGCTGGATTCCACAACTGAATTTATTAAATAAGGCTAAAAACATTAATAAAGAAAAGGCTAGTTTTTATAATTTTTATTAGTGTGTGTGCGGGGACAGAGAAAACATTAACCCTCTTGATATCCAACCGGTCAGTATATAAACTGTATTGAGGGTCAAAGAGAATTCAATGGTAAGTTTGTAATGGCTTAGTAAGGTCTGATTAAGGAAATTTGTAAATTCAGCCTATTAAAGCTCAGAAAACTTGCTTCACTTTGGATAAATGACGGAAGGGGAGTTATTTTTAACATGACATACCCGTGGGGTAACAATTTAACAAATTTCAGCCTATCCCTATTGGTTAAAATTATTGCATCTTGGGGGACCTCCGCCAAGCTTATAAAATGGGGCGGTCCCCAATTAGGTGTTTGAAGGGAACTGGACGTGGCAGAGGGAGAAACCTCAAATGGACTCCCTGAGTTCCCTTGCATGATTGGGGCAATTAAACTGCTTGACTTTGTGCTAATTGCCCATTTAGTATTTGTAACAGTGTTACCCCAATTTGTGGGTTCCTTTGAGAATCAGCCAGGGTCTTTTGGAAAATAAAATAATTATATCATTTATATCGATATTATTAGTATCACTGACTTGTAAATGTCTGACATTTCCCCTTTTTTGCCAATTTTGACCCATAACATTCTTATCTTGAAGCTGGGAGGGCAAATGTTTGATAAACTTCTCCAAGGTGTCCAAAGCTTGGTTCACTAACTCTGTGGAAGGTATAAATGAACTTGCCCCCACTGTGCATGGTAAGATTAGAGTTAAAACAGGTGAGAAGGGGTGTTGAGTCAGAAAGATCCCACCACCACACAAAATCATCTGCAAATCAACAAATTGACATAAAAGAGCACTAAACTAAGCAGCAATTGTATGTTTATTTGGTATGAAGAAACCATAGCATCATTTAATTCAAAAAGGAAGAGTGTAGATAGCTGAAATTAAGGGTCAGTATATTATGTAATGGTAGATGGCTAATGATACTAAGACTGGATGCCAGTCTGGATGATTAGACACCCAAGAAACATGCCAGAGTACCAAGAGTATAGCCTCACATAATTCTTATACTTATTTAAAAAGTGTAGGACTGAGGGTTGGAGATTCACAACAAAGGTTATAAGCACTCCCACAAGTAACCACATATTTGCAAATGTGTCTGCAGAAGATTTCAAGGAGGCAGTTTCCTCAAGCACAGCATGTGGGGCTTAATTATATCTGGTAATAGGTGGGAGTAACTTGTGGAAGTACCTCAGAACTTGACATACTGAGTGGGGAGAACCTTAAAAAGCAGGTAAGATCACAATGCCTCAATGAATCCAAGATGGGAGTTAAGCCCTGATGGCCCCATATTAATACCCCTACTCAATAAGGGAAGTCAGAAAAGTGGTTACAATTGCCACTATAGCCCAGCCATTGCACAGACCGATAAACGTGGCAATTGGTGAGTATTCCAGCTAAATTGTAGTTTTAAGCAACGCAAACAATATTTTGTTTATCAAGGCTGTCTTATTGGAAAACAAAATAAGTAAATAGCCTAACAACAGGACCTGTTAAGGCCTTCTGTCATAAGAGCATATGGTTAGGGAATAAGAGGGGTGTTCATAAACATCTGTAAATACTATTGCGCTTAATTTCAGTAGATTGACACATTAAATCACTTTCAATACCAAAGTTAGATCTGACTTGACCAGCCATATTAGTATCAAGAATTTACAAAAAAATCTTTAAAGGTGAATTTTTACCAGGTGAGCTAACAATAATTTGTTTGGCAGCCAGCGGGTTGTGCATAAGGCTAGGGCATTTAATGGCAGTCTTACTTTAAATTAAATTGGTTTTTGTGCATAATCCTTTAGGGGAAGGCTCATCTTCACTGGTGGCAAGGAGGAAAGTCAACTGGGTGATTTTAAGTCCAAGATTGAATAAAAAAATTTGATTTTATTTATTATCAATTACTGTATCTAACAAAACCTGAACTAGGGAAGGATGCCCTCTAGCATGGTGGAAGGTTGTAACCTTCTTGCTGGAGATGGCTTTCAGCCGCCACAACTTCCTGATACACCCCTTGATCTTCTCCACCAACTCATTGTTGGTGAGAAGAAGGGGTAATGGGACAACCTTCAATGTGTAGTCTGCCACTAATCTCTCATCAACCACATGGGATAAAACTCCCTGGTTGATGTAGGGGAGGCAGCCTTCTATACCTCTTCTTGGTTCTTAATGGATACACATTATGGTTGAGTCGCAGGGGGTGCTCCTCGCAGGACTTACACTTGGTTAATCATTTAGTTCTGGAGTAACGTAATTTTATAGCCAAAGTAAACTTGGTGTAACCTGGATCTTACATCATCCTAAAAATGGCTAGTTGGAAACTTTTACAGGTCAAATATCTAATACTTGTAATAATAGTTTACAGGCCGTTACTAAACCAATTATCAAATTGGATATGTAAATGAAACATCGCTGTTTTTTTATTACTACTATTGAGTACATATTAATAGGTTTTATATGAATGATTATACTTTACCTAGTACTCATCCATACATATACTCACAATCAAAATTAATCACAAATATTGAAGTTTTTTTTGTAATATCATATCTAAATTAGACTAAAGTGTTAGCAACCTTATATTCTATGACCTTTTATATCGTATAAATTAAAGTCTATATACGGGTAGATCTGCTGATGGATTAATATGTCAAAGAAGATCTGTACCTATCATCATACTAACTAGAACTAGTTTTTTAGAAAATAGTTGAGTTTTTTTGCAACCTTGTATGCATTAAAACTAGTTATAACCGTTTGGACTTTACATGTATAAATACAATAACATTTATGTTTACAAATTTTTATAAAGCAATTTGGTGCAACCATATAGCCTTATCATATATATCTTTATACTTGCGCTATAATGTTATAGTCATCTTCCCACTTAGTAAATACTGCATGATGTTATATTTATATATATATATCTTTGCTTTACTTGCTTTTGTTTATATGGGTACCCAAATTTATCTCATCAAGATCCTCAACCCACTTACATAATTGTAGATTTGTCTTTGGTAGATGCTTAACTAAATCCTTTACTCTTAATTATCACATAAGGTTTATGCTAGTGTAAGGTCACGATTATATGTTTAACTCATTAACTCTATTATATATCTAATTTCAATCTGATTACTAAGTTTCTACTGTTTCTTAGTATAGCTTAACTATAGACACAGTACAAGGTGATAGGGGTGAGATGAAAATCAAATCATATGGGGCCTTATAATAGGTTAAACCTAATTCAATCTACTAGTTTCAATTGCACCATGATTTGCAATATTTCATTGATGTTTGTCAGTATCCATAATCACTAGATATAGCTATCTACGAGATCCTGCCTTAACCATCTGTTGAAAAGCAGTGATTTTACAGAGTTGTGAGGGTTTTAATAACTTATTAAAAATCTCAATTGTTTTGAGACATTAAGCACAATTTGGGCCACTAATGGTTCAATTAGAAATGTGATCTTATCTGCTTCAAAAACACTTATGCAACTGTTACCTATAATTAAGGTAATATTTGAAAACTAGCAACCAATAACAAGGTACCTTATTAAAAAGGAATGAAGGTAACTAAAACATGATTTAAAATTTATGCTCACTATTGATTACCTCTGGCATCAATTTTGGAAAATATACTTAATGCTCAGAAACTATTGGCTATCTGGCCCAATACTCTAAAAAAGACTAAGTCTAGAATTAGCTAAGCATAATTGTTTAATCATTAATGAACTAATTTGGAACTTAAGATGTGATATTATAGTCACATTAAAGTTAGTAAATTAATTGCAACTGTGCCTGGCTAATTAAAACACTGATTTTGGAATCTAGTGAAAGAAACTGTTGGCGTTCATACTAAATAATGGTTTGAATTATCTCAGGATCAGGCTGATAAACCATTTGACCATCATCCTCTGGGGCAAGTCTTCCAGAATAAAATTTATTTTCACCAAATCATCATCTGCTCTTAGACAGCAAGGATTAATGAAGGAGATTTGTGATTTGTCACCAGATGAGACTCTGTCTCAATGTCAGAGACTGCCATCTGGATGCACTCTCACATTGGAAGAAACAATCCTGAAGTCAATTAAAGGCGGTGGCTGTAGCTTGACCTCCATACTAAATGAGAAGTGAAGATTTTAAATGGAGAAGACCTGAGCATCTTATCTGCTACAGGACACCTAGCCAACCTATAAATTTAATAAAGCTAACATTTTTAAAAGAAGTTATTGTATATTCTCCCTAATTTTTTATATTAGTTTTGCCTCTTTTAAATTTAAATTTATTGCAGGGAAGGCCGACCATGGGATGGACACTTCCGAATATGACTCAGGAAAGATAAACTTAGTACCAGGGGAGGCACCCCAGAGAAGCGATGCTATCTCTTGTTGCCCGCGGGAACGCCACTTATGGGGAGGGGAGGGAACGTGTGAAGGGGCCGTAGCCACTATTGAGCACGTGTGGAGGAAGGGGTCTGATTTGATGAACCAGACTGGGAACCAGGAGGAGACCAGCTGTCAGCGACGCAGTGGGAGGTATCCAAACATCCATGCTTGAAAGTGGTCCACCTAATGAGACCGGAATTTTTGGACAGCGTCTGAGAGGGTGGGGATGGAGCCAGCGATGGCATCCAAGACAATCGTGTGGATAGTCCACATGGCGATTGCAACCACCAGAGCATGGAGGGAGGGTGGAAGGGGGGAGGCCATTGATGAAGCAAACATATCTTTTGACAGACTGAAGGGATGCGTTTGATCCTGGCCCAACAGACGTTGAACTTCACGCCATATCACTTTAGAGGTGGGGCACTTCTCCAGGCGGTGGAACAGCGTTCCATACTGGCCACACACGACACAGGATGAGTGTAAAGCGCAAGAGCGCTCAGCTGTATGATACACCCGCCTCAGGCAGCGCCACACATGGGAGCGGACTTGAGGCTGCAACAGAGGATGGTGTGCGTAATTCCAGATATTCTTTTGGGTCTCAGTGGAATATGGGATGTCCATCATGTCCAGGTAGTCCACCCTATATAGGACATGGGGTCGAATGGGGATCACGCCATCATGGATGGGTAGCCCCTGTACCTCTTGTGTGAACTGAGGAGAGGGGCGGCCTCTTCGGGTTGTATGTCCACTAATATGAATTCTCCACTCTGCACTCCGCATGGAGAGTAGGATTCGTTTGTAGTGGGTTTTAGTCCCGTGAGGACCTGTGGCTGATGTGTGTGATGCGAGGTATTTCATCAGGGAGTGGGGGTTTGATGGATTGTTGAGGCCTAAGGCTTGGGAGAAGTTGGAGCGGGCTGCGCGGGACCAGTGTTGGGGTGGGAGTGTAGGAGCGGTGACGGCCACAATCCAGGTGCCCAGATTTTTGGCAGCATGGGCTTTGAAGTCAAGCAGGCCCATGCCACCTTGATGATGAGGGC
>JAKSZP010002992.1:0-93835 GCA_022478985.1 Massospora cicadina
ACCAATGGCTGGCTTGCACCGCTCAAGGAAGGAGAGCCCACAAGGGCCAATGTAGGATTCCGTTCAGGGTTAGGTAGGCTAACGTTCTTGCTAGATGGCGCAAGTAATTAACGATTTTGAGCAAAGGAACATCCAATAGCAATATGGGAGCCATCAAGTTGTATAGCTCATGGTGTGATTTTCCCACTGATGTCATAGAAATTCCACCGTTGACCTTGTATAGTGTTTTATTGATACTAAAACGTGCACCTCAGAGGTAAACTAATCAGCAAATTCTGTTAGAGTCTCATCCCGTTGAAAACTATTTTAAAAAAATTAGCCTTCCGCTGGGACATTTTTTATGCCCTTAAACAAACTCAGCACGGTATTCTTCACTTATTGATAGGTGATGGAACTATCATTTAGATAGAAGGTAACTTGGTCAGCACTCTTAACATCTAGGATAGATATTAGCTTAGCCTTATGGAAGTCTGACGCTCCCTACACAGCAAATTCAAACCCTTTAAAGAACTTATGCATATTTACATCCTAATTGAAAGGGCCAACTTGTCAATGCAAGCATCCTTGTACCATTCAAAACTAAGCTCTTGGAGCAAACTGAGACGCTGCTCGTGGGGCATAACTTGCCTCATGGCGAGGGTAAGGCATGGAAGGAATAGTATAACTCAGCTTGTCCTCAGGATTAGAAACAGCCTGGCCCTATTCAGCTGGCAACACATTTAGACTACATCCTTATGTGGCATAATTATCCCCTGAGATAATACTAGGAGTAACTGACTCACATTGCCTGCTTGGCTTTCAAATAGTTCCGCTGCGTCTTCCCCAACTTTATACCTACCATAATGATTATGTATTTCAATATCATCCCCTGTTATTAGTAAGCTTCCCCGCAGGGACTCTGAGGATAAGTGGTAGCCTTTATTTTTTTCTTCAAAAAGTGCAGCATCTCAATAGTGTTGTTGAGGAAGTTTGATAATTTTCTGTTCTGCCAATTGAGGACATGTAGTTGACTGTAAAATTCTTTAAACTGATATATCGCAACTTTACACTCATGAAGGAGCCCATCTTGGGTTGAAATATTGTATTTAAAGCAATCTTGATGTCAGCATACTGCGCTGACTTAGTAGTCTGGGAAGGTTTCTTCATCAATGCTAACAAGATTTGCCATAGTTAGATAACTTGGCTATTTGGTTAGATTAGCAGGCTCTCTGTAGTAAGCACCGCTGTTTTAATATCTGGCGAAATAAGTTAGAATCCGGCAAAGGGTTGCACAGGAAGGACTCTCACTGATGCAAAGGAAAGACAATATGAGGATCGTTACTAATTGACAAGCGTAATAAGGTATAAAATGAAGTCAAATGCTTTGGCAAACAATAAACTAACTCCTAACGCAGAGTCAACTACCATTCTACTCTTTAGATCTTACAAATCGATTTTAATGTGTTTTTATTTAACAGAAAAAAGCCAACCAGTGGACAGACAATACCAATTGAAACTTCAAAGCGAAACCATCCAAAACCATAAACCAAACGCCCTAAACAAGCAGCGAAAAACACAAAAAACGAGAAAACAACCTACCAGGTGGCACAGCGGCAAGCCACTTATCCCACCCTGGCGGAGGAGGATGGATCAGGCGGATAATAATCAGAATCATCATTGGGTTCAGCATTGAATAAGTGGATCAATGTTGAGCAAGGGGGTTGGGGCATCCGTGGGATGAGGGTTGAGTTGAAGTAGATAGCCATTGAGTTTAAAAATTTGGGCCTGGATGAAAGCCTCTTTGAGTTTGGAAACATGGTGTTCATCTTGGATGCAGGCGTCGGGAAGTTATGCTAATTTTGCAATGTTAGCTCTGGTGACATGTGTAGATGGGTAAAAAGCTGCCAATTCAGTGACATGTTTGATTGGTGGTGGCAGTTTCATAGAGGCATGTAAGTTCCTCTTTACAATAGGAGGAAATAGGGGGGAACGAGGGATGCTGCAGCCCTTTTAAATTCAGCAACAGATTTTTGCCACACCTTTGTGAAGATGGCGATTTTTGTGTGAAGCCAGTGTGGCCTCAGCAAGATGGTGGCCGTTTAGGTATGGGATAACATTGGTTTTGATTTTTACTGGCTGGGCGGGGCTGGGGCATCAAATTCTGAATTCAGATAAAGTTATAAATCTAGTGGATATTCTGGTGGTGAGACAAAACCATATTTGGTCACTTCATCCAATAAGTCCCAGAAATTTTGGTTGACTTGGATTGATTCAGTGATAGGTGGCTGTGGTTGGGTAAGCTTTGGGGCGTTAAATAATTTTGTATTAAATATGGGTACAAACCAGCTCCCAATTGGTTGTCATGGGAGTAAATTTGCTGACTTTGATTTGGGTTGATAGATTTTGCTGATGATTCAGCAAGTGCTCAACTGGGGGGGGTGGGGGCAGCCAAAATACCCACTTGAACGCTGTTAGTGTGGCCTCATGGGTGAACTTGGAAGTTTTTGCAGGGTTTGATTGTATCAACATGCCTTTTTGGTATAGTACAATTCATGGTAGAGGTAGCAAACTGTGGGGATGTTGTCAAAGTGAGCCCAAAAGAAATGGTTGGGTGCAGATGTGATGTAGGTACGTGGTCAGATGTGCTGGGCCATTTTCAGCTGGTGGGGGGTAATGGTGGCCATTGCCCAAGGTGCTGTGAGGCGCTCAGCACCACTTGGGACAATGAATTGGAGCTTGGGGTTTGCCATAAAAGTGGACAGTCCTGACATCAACTCCACATGAAATGGTTGAGGGGGAAGGTGTGAGGGAAGTTTGTAAAGGTCACCATGAGTGTGGTATCATCTGAAGACGTGAAGAGTGGTGGTAATGGGTGTGTTTTATATATTAAGGGCGTAACTGCTACTGCGGCCAAAACCTCTTCAGTAAGGAAGCCTATATCAAAGTTAGACCTTGTAAGAGAGGAAGTCTATAACTCCTGTCAGTGCGATAGTGATAGTTGCCAGCTCAATTATTGCTTTGTCAGTATATGGGAAGATATGTCCATAATTGACATGGAGCAAAAAGCGGATAGTGGTTTGAGGAAGGGCTAAGGATGGGGGTGGGTTGGGTGGACTCATGTGAGGTGAAGTGCTAAGTCCCTTGGAGGGACATAGTGGCTGGATGTATTTGGCAGACTGAACAAGCCAGTCCGCATGCATTTGCTTGCTGGGCAGTAAACGTTAGTGGGTAGAGCACCTCTTCCCCACACTGGGGCAGCAGGTGGTGGATCTGAAGACATAATTGGGAAATTGATGTGGAGATACGGTGGTGGAAAATTGACTCATTTTATCAAAATCACTTAAAAGTGGTGTCAAATGGAAAAAATCTAGAATTTACTGTGTTATTAACTAAAAAACCTCCCTTTTAATTCTTCATTCCACCTTTCACTCATTTCTTCAGACACTCTTTCGCCCATCAAAGAAGCTACTCAGCCTCTCCAATTTCCAGCATGCTCATATCATCATTAGGAGTTCTGGCAGAATTACAATATTTGGATGATGTCAAATTGCTTAGCGAAAACTCATAATGAATCATGGTAGCTTTAATAAATTCTCCTAAGTCAATCTCAACGGATGATTAATGATCCGCCATCATAAATTTAGGCTTATTGTCCAGTAATACTATTTCCTGACATCCTGGATCAGTGGCAACAAGTCATTGTGGTTTCCCACACTCATAAACCATCACCACTATGGCCATCTTATTTTTAGCTGCAGATGCATCCTACCTTCTAAATATGTATCCTATCTTATAACTGCCTTGACATTATCCTCACCCTCAGCTCAACCATATTTAAGAAGTCTACCAAGCTGATGCAGGTGCAGCTGAGCACCCTGTTGAAGACCAAAGCCATCTAAGCTTGGGTTTCATTACTGATGGCAGCACTACCTGCACTAACAAGGAGGAACATCCCAAGTGGCATTAACATAGCTGAAATTTTTTTAATATGACCCAACACCTGGTCACTTTCCTGAAGTGCAAAAATCAACCTCTATGCATGCTGACCATATCTTTTCAAAGGATAATGGGATACCACATTCATCCGAGTCCAAAGACTTTGGATGGATGCAGTCAGCTTGTTGACTACAGCTCGCTTAACTTGTGAGGCTAACTTGCTGCTCAGGGGAGCTTTTTCAGACAGATTAAGCACCAGACAACCATCAGAAGGTGCATTATCATCCTGTTGAAAAAATCACCTACTGATGATACCCAATGTATAATTTTTTTATTGAAACTGATTGCACCCATGATGAAACTCTTATGGAAGCTCTATGACATGTTCTCTTTACATTGGACCTTGGGACGCAACGGAATCTAATCAACCTCTCCCTTAGCAGGTTGGCATCCAGGTATCTTCACAAACGGTATCCTGTTTCTAGAGCATATCCCAGATTAGTCACTGTATTATACTCAACTGCTGATCCCATATTGGTTGCAGGTAATTAGATCATTTAAAGCAATATAAGTGAAACAAAAAGGATAAACTGAGATTTAATGAAAAGGAAGCATTTAATAAAAGTGAAGTATTTTTATACTCCTTAAAAATAAGAAGATAATAAAAAAATTGTAAATAATTTGGAAATAGGGGAAGGATATAAATGTCTTCATGATCTCCTAGTGAGTGGCAGCTGAATTCCACTTTAGCTGTTTCATCCATTTAATTTGTTTGGCATATCTGCGAGCTCCTCCTAATGGTATTCATCCCTAACCAAGATGTTCAGAGACCCTTTCTTTAGTCTTTGCTTCTGGTTTTTGGGCTGTACTTCCACCTCATGTTATTGCTTCTTTAAATTTAAATTTAAATTTATTGCGAGGAAGGCCAACCAGGGGATAGACACTTCTGAATTTGACCCAAAAGAAATGAAACTTAGACACAGGGAAGGCACCCCAGAGAAGTGATGCTATCTCTTGTTGCCAGCGGGAACGCCACTATGGGGAGTATGGAGGGGACGTGTGTAGGGGCCGTAGCCTCTATTGAACACGTGTGGAGGAAAGGGTCCGATTTGATGAACCAAACTGGGAACCAGGAGGAGACCAGCTGTCGGCGACGTGGTGGGAGGTACCCAAACATCCACGCCTGAAAGTGGTCCACCAAATGGGACCTGAATCTTTGGACAGCTTCTGGGAGGGTGGGGATGGAGCCTGCGATGGCATCCAAGACAATCGTGCATTTAGTCCACATGGCGATTGCAACCACCAGAGCATGGAGGGAGGATGGAAAGGGGGATACCATAGATATAGCAAACATATCTCTTGACTGACTGAGGTGATGTGTTTAATCCTGGCAAAGCAGATGGTGAACTTCGCGCCATATCACTTTAGAGGTAGGACACTTCTCCAGGCGGTGGAACAGCATTCCATACTGGCCACACATGATGCAAGATGAGTGTAAAGCGTTAGAGCGCTCAGCTGTATGGTACACCCACCTCAGGCAGCGCCACACATGGGAACAGATTTAAGGCTGCAACAGAGGATGGTGTGCGTATTTCCAAATAGTCTTCTGGGTCTCAATGGAATAAGGGATGTCCATCATGTCCATGTAGTCCACCCTAGATAGGACATGGGGCCGTGTGGGGATCACGCCATCTTGAATGGGTAGCCCCTGTACCTCTTGTGTGAACTGAGGAGAGGGGCGGCCTCTCTGGGCTGTATGTCCACTAATCTGAATTCTCCACTCAGCGCTCCGCATGGAGAGGAGGATTCGCTTGTAGTGGGTTTTAGTACCGTAAGGACCTGTGGCCGATGGGTGGGAAGCTAAATACTTCATCAAGGAGTGAGGGTTCGATGGATTGTTAAGGCCCAAGGCGTGGGAGAAGTTGAAGCGGGCTGCGCGGGACCAGTGTTGGGAGGGGAGTGTAGGGGTGGTGACAGCCACAATCCAGGTGCCTAGGATCTTGGCAGCATGGGCTTTGAAGTCAAGCAGGCCATGCCACCATGATAATGAGGGCCAAACATGACCTCTAGCTGTACTGGTGGTGGGCGGCCTGACCAAAGCCATCCTTGCAGAGGGGCATACATGGATTTGAAAAAGCCTGGGGAGAAGGTGATGGCGTGGGCTTCAAACCAGACATTGGAGAGAAGCATAGAGTTGGCTAAAACAATCCTGCCAGTAAGGGAAGTAGGGTGGGTTCTGAGGGAGGCGATGCGCTTCATCACGTTGTCTAGAATATGACTTTCCATTAATGCTGAGTTATACCCTCCTGCCTCCACCCACACGCCCAGATGGCGGAATGACCCTATGGTAGGGCGTGGCGCGAAGGGGAGCACTAGTGGGGCGGTTTGGGGTGAGTGGGGAGGGCGAGCACGTGTGAAAGCAGATGGGCCAGGCTGGGCACTGGTCGCTGGGGCCCAGCATGCTTGATACCGACCAAGGAATAAATTCAGTTTTGGAAGAATTCAGTGCAGCATTACTTACCCAGGAATATTTCTGGATGAGAGCTTCAAGCGTGCGTGCATCTTTATTATTAGACACCCCAACCACACAGTCGTCTGCAAACGCCATCATCTTAACTGGGGCTCGGCCTGGTACATGGACCCCAATGAGGTGGGCATTTACGTTTTGAAGTAGTGGGTCAAGGCTGAAGTTTTATAAGAGTGAGCTAAGGGGGTCCCCTTGTCTAAAGCCCCTTTGAGGGCGGACTACTTCCGTTAGGAAGCTAGGGCCATGCACTGCTATTGTTGCAGATTCCGTGAGCAGCATTACCCAGTTGATGAAGCGAGGGGGTAAGCGGAATTGATGGAGGCAGGCCCTGAGGTATTCCCAGTTTACTCTATAATAGGCCTTATGTTGGTCCAAAAATACAAGTGCCCCAGAGGCTGTGGACTGGCATGCGTTAGCCACAGAGTGCACGTTGTCCAAATCGACTTTCTGGGTATGAAGCTGAATTGTTCTGGGGAGATGGTGGCAGATGCTACAATCCCTAAACGGTTAGCCAATAATTTAATTAGAATTTTTGTATCCGTGTTAGTTAAAGAAGTGGAGCGCCAGTTGGCTAAGTCTAGCTTGTCCCCTTTCTTAAAGAGTGTGACGGTGAAGGCCTCTTGTCCTTCTGGTAGAAGGCGCGTTTCCAGAAGGCTCTGGTTAAGGGAGGCAAGCAGCAGTGAGGATATATATTTGAAGTAATTTTTATAGAATTCATATGGAATACCATCTGGGCCTGGGAAGTTCCAATTTGGTGCCCCGCGGATGGCTGTCCAGATTTCATTTGGAGTAATCAAATTCATTAATTCTGGGTATCGGGAAACGGTGCAGATGTGGGTTCAGTCAAAAAATTTCGCCACTTTGGCTGGCTGAATTGGATTGGATTGGTATAGCTTGGAGTAATAATTTTGTATTTTGATTGCCACTTCAGCTGGTGTATCCGTGATGGAATCATCCAATCTCTGCACCTATGTGCAGTCCAGGCTCTGGCATAGTGCAAAGAATTTTTTAATAAAGTATGCGATGCAAATGTCGCCCTCTGTAATGCGTTTGGCCCTGTACTGAACACAAACCCAATGTTTGTGTTGCCTTTTGAGTGCGTTGAGGTGGGCAGCTGCTTCTGCCCACTTCTGGCCCCATGCAGGGCTGTAGCCTGTGGCTGGGATGTTGGATTCCAGGTGTGCCAACTCTGCCAGAGCGCGCGAAATGATGGCCAATGTAGCTCATGAGCATCAGGAGGAGAGGTGGCGAGAGTGGCGGATGGTATCCTCTTTGAAGGCTGACCATGTGGAAATTGAGTCCACACAAAACGGTGTAACAAACTCTTTTGCCAAAGTTGCTGATTCCACTCAAGTGGAAAATCCTGGCGATGCAAGTTCGGGAGGGCGGAGTTTGCACCAATGTGGGGCCTTAGCCACTGTGACAGGTAAGTGGTAGGTTATCAAGACCAGTTGGTAGTTGGAGAATTTGATTTTTGTTGTTTGGAAGTGGGAAATGTGAGATTGAAATTTCGCTGGCGTGAGGATAAGGTCAAGGCGGGTCATGGACCTTAGTCGGCCATTGTGGACATGGGGGCGCGTCATGTTTTCTAGCAGCGGGGCTCGCCATGGCAGCGCATCTATTAACCCAAGGGTGGCCTTTAGAACGCGAAATTCTACTTGGCCCTGGGGGGCGTGGGAAGAGGAAGGCCACCGGTCTTTTGGTGAATTTAGCCAACAGTTCATGTCGCCAACTACAAAGGGGTCAGGGGGTAACAGAAGGGATTTGACTGATGAGAAAAATTCCCAACGCTCTCGTGCACAGGTTGGGGCATAGATGTTAGCAATAGCGTGTGCCACGTCAGCCCATGAGAAAGTGACAATGAGGACTCAGCCATTGAGGAAGGATTCTGACAAAGAAAATTTAAAAAAATTGTTTTTCTGAACTAGCACCCCACAGTGCTCTGACTAAAAGGATAGGGAAGGGAGGAGCATGGTTTTCCAAGCATCCTCAGAACCTCGTGGACAGTGGGACTCCTGGATGGCCAGGATATCCACGGGTAAATTTTTTTGTAAAAAACTCAGTTTCCTAGCATGGGATGGCGAGGCCTTGAGTCCGGCGATATTCAACATCCCTAAAGTGAAGGTTTCCCCCATCGCACCTTAGGTGCAAGAGGGTGGGCACCTGGGCCCACTAGCCTCCTCTAGATCCCCACAGGCCTTCACAGCAGCGCGGGTGTTTGCAGCAACGCTATCAGTAGTTTTGTTAATTTTAGCAGAAAGGTTCGCGTTGGCTTTTGCCTTCACTTTTTGTTTCCCTGACGTTGAACAAATTTTTTGCAGCGCAGATGAGTTTGGTGCACAAATGTTCAGGTCAAAATTTTTTTTTAGGTAGGTTGGAAACCAAATCAGTTTCAACTGGGGCTTGGTTGCAAAGTTTGGGTGAGATCGAGTTACCCATCAGATCCTCAGATTGGGTGGCCCAATTGGCATAGGCTTCCCAATATGATTGGTTGAGGGATTCCCAAGTTGCTTCCACCGCGAAGGGTTCAATGGTCTCCTGGCGTTGGGAGTGTGGGATAGCGGAGGTGACTTTGGCTGCTTCCTTGGCCGCAGCCCTGTGGGCCTGTTTGGCCTTCTTCCACTCTTGAGGGGAGATAGGCTTTACCAGTAAGTAGCAGCCTTGTGCTCCCCACGGGAAAGCCTCCTTGGTGCTGGTGGTTGGTTTGTAGTGCGCCTCTCCGCTAGCCATGGCCACTGAGGGGTGCTCTTGGAATGTGATTCCCTCCTTGGTGGGGCATGCATGTGCCTTATGGCCAAACGCATCACAGTGGGTGCAGATGGGGGGTGCGCTGTCTATGGTTACCCGGAAAGGGTGGGTGGTATGCCCTTTGATATAGATATATGTGGAGTGCGGGATCTGGGTTAGGTCCTTTGTGATCTCCTCGGTTGGGGTCAGAACTGCGATGGCTTTACTGGTGCACAGGTGTGGCATCAGCATAACACGTTGCATCTCGAAAGATTGTATCTCGCCATATATGGTGAGACCATCTTTCATGTGATGTTCCAGAATGGCACGCTTGACTGTAGTAGGCAAAAAGTCAAACGTGAGGAAAATTTGGTTGGATTTTGTCCATCTGGTGCATTTGGTTTTGATGACCCATTGCCCTTCAGGGAAGTTGATCACTACATGCACTGCAGCAGCTTTGTCTGCTGCCTCCTTGTTTTCAAAACTGAGGTCCAACCAACCATGTGACATGGAGTGAGGTGCAACGTAAACTGCAGATGGGAAAAAAGTGTGCACATCCCCACAGATTTTTCCCATAGAGCTGTTTGTTGGATGTCCAGAAACACCCAGACTCCGTATTCCACCAATGAGAGTGGTTGGGAGTGCAGTGTGTTGATGTATTGGTTGCATCACACTTGCCAAGTGAGGATTTCTGGGGAAATATTGACCGCCAGTTTGTTATTTTTTTTATTCTGCCAGTTTCTCTGGGGCGTTTTTGAACGTTTGAGGCCACGTGCCTACCACCTGTGCCTCTTACCTTACTTGCCCAACTGCTCCCTGACATGGGCGCAGACTAATCTCCTCTGTGAGATTATCAAACTAGAATCAGACTTGAATTGAAAAAGTTGCAAAAGTGATTGCAACGAGAGAGAAAAGTTAGCAGTTTAGGTTATTGCTGTTTTAACCAATCTGATACTATGCCATTTGCTTCCGAAATTTTCAAAAAACCCAATGTACTGTGCCTCACATCAGGTTTCCATATGGCCGTTGAAATTAATTTGTATTTTTGGTAAAAATTAATAGAAGCTTTGATTGTTTCCAATGGGGAAATTTAGTTGGGTCATCTCTTTGTCATCTGGTAATTGCAAATTATCTCACTCCCAAAGGTACAAGAGGGGGTCAAAATTTATAGTCTCTATTATTGCCTTCATCATCCTCATTTAATAAGAAAAAGCCTTTCTCTCTCGTTACAATCACTAGTTGCAAAATTTGATTTAATTCTAGGTAAGTTTAATAATCTCTTTATAGAGATTAGTGTGCACCCAATGTCAGATAGCAGTTGGGCTAGTAAAGTAAAGGGCACAGGACTGGGCTTTGCACCATCCAAAGTTTGTAAACGCCCTGGCGACACCAGCAGCCTATAGAATTTAAAAACTGGAGGTTAGTATTTCCACAGATATTTTAGCCTAGCAAGCATAGTCAACCAATTCATCAATAATTCGCACTCCCAGCTCCTTTTGTAAGTAAAGCATGGGATTTGAGTTTTCCTGGATATTAATCAAATGATGCTTTGGGAAAAGTTCTGTGGAGATGTGCACAACCATTTTCTGAAAGCAGTATACATAGCACCACACTCCATGGTCTGCAGATGGTTGGGCCTCGGGTTTGAAAATAAAAAAGCAGTGGACGAAGCTGCACAGGCATCTGTGTTGGTAGACCTCCTGGATGGTCAACGGGTGAGACAAAGTGCACTTGATTGACCGAATTAAACCAATTTTTTGTATCCTTTGACTTTCTCCACACAACGATAAAGTGCACAAGACTTGAGCTCCACCTCAAAGAAGAGCTTAAAAGCTATTGGGAAATTCATTCCTTCAAAATGCAACGCTTTATGCTCATGCTGGACCTGTTCACAGGCAAAGAGTTTGCCATGATCAACCTATCAGCAGTTATTGCAGATGATTTGACCCAAATCCCCCACAACACTGTTGTGTTTATTGATGGTCAGGAATCCTTCCTGTTCTGAATTAAAAGTGATTAGGCGCTCCCTATCTGCACCTTTTGTTGTGCTTTTGGCAATAATGCCCACACTTGCCTTGACAAGGAGGTCATTATACATAAAGAAATCCTTCCCAAAGCAATGGGCAGTGCAGACACCCATTATGAACCAGCTATAGACACCGACGCCGCCTTCCCATGGGGTGCACAGGGGTGTTACATTCAGTTCAAGACTGTGTCCCTGAAGAAGTGTAAGAAGGCCAAGCAGGCCATAGAGCAGCAGGTAAGGCAGTGGCTATGGCTGCATCCATGATCCTGCCTGCCCAGACCCAAGAGGACATTGAGTCATTTGCTGTGGAAGAGGCTCATGAATCCATCCACCAAACAGATTGGGCCACCCAACCTGAGGACCCAATGGGTGAGTTGGACTCACCCAACCAATGTAACCAAGCCTAAATCAAAAACTAATTCTACCACCCATTTCCCTCCTAAAATTCCATCAACCTCTGTTGATGTACTGCAGGAACACAGCATTTTATAAATTTGAAACAAATCAGCAAAAAAAGAACACCAAAACTTTAAATACATCCAATAGGATGGAGTCCTTTAAGCCCATGTATAAAGTGAACCAAACGTGGGCTACTACTGCTTCTGAGAAAGTGGCAATGGAAGGCCAAGGGGCCCTTCCTGTAGCACCTAAGGTGTGGTGGGGAGCCTTCACAATAGGGCGTTGAACATCGCTGGACCCAAAAGCTCACCATCCTGGGCTAAGAAGCTGAGTTTCAAGAAAATAATTTACCTGTGGACATCCTGGCCATTCAGTAAACCCACTGTACACACGTTGCTGAGGAAACATGGGCAACCATGCTACTCCCCACCCTTTCTTTTTGGTCGCCACACTTTGGAGTGCTAATATGTGCAACCTGAAATTTTAAATTTATTTCTAAAAATTTGTATCTTGATGGCTGTGTGCTTGTAGTGTCCTTATTGTGGGATGACAAAGTGCATGCTATTGTTAATGTTTATGCCCCAACCTGTGTTCAGACTCTCCAGGAATTCTTTTCAGCTTTTACTTTCCTCCCAATTCTTCCTGACCCATTTGCGGTGGGTGACATGAATTGCTGGGACAACCCAGTCACTGAGTGCTGGCCTTTTGCGCCTGCCCCCCTGCAGGGGCATGTAGAACTTGACATTGTAAAAGCCACTTTGGGGCTGTTTGATACCCTACCTAAACATGCACCTCTGCTCCTCAATATGCCTCATCCCCATGTGCCTAATGGTCTACTGTGGTCTATGTCCTGAATTGACCTTATTCTTTCCCTATTGAATTTTCAGTCTCAGGTTGACATTTTATTATGACAAACTCGGTTTATCTGACCACAGGTTGGTGTCAATTTCCTTCTCTTTGTTGTACCCAATGGCACAGGCGCTAAAGTGTGCAGACTTCGTCCAGCTGAGATCACATCGCCCAGGTTTTTCTCATAGGTGGACACCAAAACCTCAACACTGGAGTTCGCCACATCATTCTGTGTGACCCGTTACTACCTGGTCAACCTCTAAAGCAAAAACATCTGCCAGGCATGCCATATCTCATCGCATTGCTCTTAGTCTGGATCAGCATTAATTATGCGCATGCTTGTAGAAGTGGACCACATGGAGTCTAACGTCACGGCTGCAGGCTACAGCCCAGCTTGGGGTTATAAGTGGGCAGAAATGTCTGCTCACCTCAACACACTGGTAAGATAACACAAACATCACGTTTGTGTGCTATATAAAGCAAAATTTATAACAGCAGGCGACATGTGTTCCTCCTATTTTTCTAAAAATTCTTTACATCACTACAGAGCTTGGTCTACACACAGGTGAGGCGGCTGGACTACTCCGTTGCAGATACTCCAGCTGAAGTGGCAATTGGAGTTTGAAATTATTACTATGAATAGTATCGCTCCAATCCAGTTGGATCAGCTGAAATTTACAAATTTCTTGAAAGCGCACATATCTACACTATTTCCCATTACCCAAAATATATAAATTTAATTTCTTAGGTTGAACTCTGGTATGCCATTCGTGGTGCACCACACAGGAGATGCCCAGGTCAAGATGGGATTTCTTATGAGTTTTATAAGAAATATTTTGATTATTTCTCCTCTTTATTGCTTGCTTAAATGATCAGTGTTTGTTAGAAACGCGCCTCACCTGGGGTCCAGGAGGCTTTCAAAATAGTGCTGCATAAAAAGGGGATAATCTGGACTTGGCCAAATGGCGCCTCATTTTACTTACTAGTACAGATGCTAAATTTTTACTGAAATTATGGCCAGACGCTTAGGGAAAAATGCCTCCAATATCATTTCCTCTGAGCAATTTGGTTTATCCCCAAGCAGTCTAAATGGGACAACATACAAAATATAGTCAACGTCTGCCAATACCTGTCTTCTGGGGCAATTGTTTTTTTAGACCAGCAGACTGCTTATGATAGAGTCAACTGGGATTACTTCAAAGTCTGCCTCCACCAGTTCCGCCTACCCCCTCGCTTCATCAATTGGGTTTTGTTGCTTACAGGATCCACAACAATGTCTGTGCGTGGCCCTGGCTTCCTCACTGACGTAGTTGTCCCATAAAGGGGCCCCCGCTAAGGGGAACCATATGAGCCCACTCTTGTATAACTTCAGACTTGACCCACTTTTGCGCAGTGTAAATGCCCTTCTTACTGGAGCCCACGTGAAAGGCCAAGCACCATTCAATATGTTGGCGTTTGCTGATTATTGTGTGTTTGGGATGTCTAACAATCATGATGCACGCGCGCTTGAGGCTACTGTCCAGGTTTACTACAGGGTAAGTAACGCTGCACTTAATGACTCCAAAGCCAAAGATATTCTCTTTGGTCAGTTAAAAGCCCGCTGGTCACCAGCACCACGTTTCCTACCTGCTTTAGCAGCTAGCTCATGGTTCTCTTGCCCCGCCCACCACATACTGCCCCATTTGTGCTCCAATTTCGTGCAAAGAACCACTGCTGGTCTGGTTCGCCATTTGGGTGTGTGGCTGGAAGCGGGAGGGTACGTCTCATAAGTGATGGAGCATTTATATCCTGGACATTTCTACAAAAGGCATCACTCCCTCAGAGCCACCAAACTTCCCTACCAGGCAAAGTTGTGCTGGCCAACTCTATGCTTCTATTTAAAGTAAGGGTTATGGCCCATGCTTTCGCCTTTTACCCATCTTTCTTCACCTTGTTATATGCCCTCCTGCAAGGGTGGCTTTGGTTAGGCCGCCCACCGCCAGTGCACCTGAATGTCTTGTTTGGCCCTCTCCATAGTGGTGGCATGGGACTGCTCAACTATGAGGTCCACGCCGCCAAAATACTTGGCATCTGAATTGCTGCAGTCACCACCCCACACTCCAAGCCCAACACTGGTCACGTGCAACCTGCTCCAATTTTTCCCGTGCCCAGGGCCTCAGAAATTCTACTCGCCCCTATTATATGTTAAAATATCTTGCCTCACATCCCTCTGCCATGGGCCCACAAGGGACGTCACCCTACTCCAAACGAATTCTCCTATCTATGCAGAGAGCTGAGTGGAGAATTCTCATCAGTGGGCACACCGCCCAGAGGGGTCGCCCAACTCCCCGCTTCACACAGAAAGTGAAAGGACAAGCCGTTCTAAATAGTTTGATACTAAATAAGTCCCCTAACATGGCCAGAATAAATTATCTGGACATGTTGAACAACTCCTACTCCCTAGAAACCCAGAAAGCCATCCGGAAGTACACCCATCACCCTCTTTTGCAGCCGCATGTTTGTTCCCATATTTTATGATATTTGAAATGGTATACCATACTGCCAAGCAATACAACGTATCACACTCCTCATGTGTTGTGTGTGACCAATATGGGACTTTGGTCCACCGCCTGGAAGAGTGACCTCCGTCAAAAGCAATCTGGCGTGAGGTTCAACGTCTCTTTTGCCAGGAGCAAACACAACCCTTCAGCCTATCCAAGGACATATTCTCCTTGTCCTTGAATTCCACTATACAACCTTCCCTCTGAGCCTTAGTAGTAGCAATTGTTTTGTGGACTATTCACACGGTTATCTTGGATTCCATTTTAGGCTCTACTCCCACCCTCCAGGAAGCTATACGTTGGTTCCAGTCGCACCTTATGGACCATTTTTAAAGCATGGTTGTTTGGTTACCTACCATCTCATCAATGACAGTTGGTCTCATCCTAATTCCAGTTTGGTTCATCACTTCAGACCCTTTCCTTCATACGTGCTCAATACTGGCGAAAGCCTCTATCATAATACCTTCTTCTTTTATTTGGCGTTCCCGCTGGAAGCAGGAGACAGCGTTAGCTTCTCTGGGGCGCCTCTAGCTTATATTAGTGTTTTTTAGTTTACATATAGGAAGTGTCCGTCTCAAGCTCAGCCTTTCTCAAATAAAATTAAAAACTAAATCTTCATTTAATTGGTCTTCTCAGCTGGCAGGTGTAAAGTCATCTTGGGTGACATCATTTTAACAAAATGTCTAACTTCTTGGGTTGGCTTAATTTATAAAAGAGAGTTGTCCAATTTTTATCTGTGACTAGTAAAAATTGCCTACAACTTTGCTTGTCTAGTTTTGGATTATGTCATTACAGGGGTCAGGGAATAAGCTTTGAGTGCCCTTGCAGCCTCATCAATGACATTTCCCCTCCCAAGACATGACTAGAGAATGGCCTAGGTGTCATGAAATCACTCTATCATATACTAGTTTATATTAATTGTCACAGATTGGGTATTTGTCTCCTTTTTTAGTCAAGGAAGTCTCAGGACTAGTCTAGATGTCCTAATTTTCTAAGGCTGATCTCCCCTAAGTGATTTTACTGTACTTTGTCACCTAGATTGAACTCTGGAAGCTTAGCTCGTCAGTGACTCTTATGTTGGCTTTGGAAATTAATCACCTCTATGTTGCTTAGGGCCTCCAGTTGTATTCTGATAAGTTCATTAGCTAGCTCTTAATGATAAGTTCTGGGTGGCAAATTGTTTTGGTCTGAAGTAATAATTAATGCTAACAGGGTTGGAAATGCTGCTTATCGCCCATACTGGGCCTTAATTGGTTACATCCTGATCACCAGTGGTAAATAAGCCTGTAAGGTAAACGCGGAAGGCAGAAACTGATCCAATTTTGACTTATAGTTAAGGGCCACCTTCTTTAATGTCACTACTAAGTTTCCATTCACTAACTCCATGCTATCACTAAAGAATAGTGTTTAAAAGTGGTAAATTATTGCTTTACTCCAATTGGGTCCATCATTCTTCAAATTACATCTAATAAAAAATTCTTCCTATTATCTAAGAGCAAAACTTTAGGACATCCATGTCTGGTTATAACTTATTTGTATAGGAATCAGCGGTTGATACCACGGTGTATATTTTGACCACAGAGTATGGATTTACTTGGAAATTGGTTGATGGGTATGAATATGAATTTTTTCCATTAGAGGCAGCCAGAAGTGGTCACACCACATCAATGAACACGTTAATGAATAGGGCTGTAGGTGGGATAGGCTTAAATGCAAAGCGTTTCTCCAGAGAATGGGAACTTTTGAAAGGTATGAACAGTTCTAAGGCCTGGTGAACTTCATTAGACATAGACTTCCAATAGAAGAAAAACCTTTAAATAAGCCAATATTTTTCTAAACCGCTAACTGCTGATGTGCTTGTTTACTTCTATTGCTAGTTCCATCTATTAGCTTGGTCTGAATTATGGGTACCATTTATTTTTAAATTCATTTAAAAGTTTCCATCAACAGATAAATTGACTTTACAGCATTTTATCAAGACAGTATTAGCTTCATCCATTTCATCCTGACATGCTTCTTAAGGTAGCACAACTAGTTCATGCAGTCAATCACTTTCTGGTGCTTGTAAGTGTAAAACTGGCATTAATAAAAGTCTGTTAGCATTAGAGTGCTTATCGCCTGCTTGATGGATGATCTCAAGATAGTATCTTTGGATAAGTACTTCCCATCAGGCAAAGCCTCCATCAGTATTGTTCATATTCTGCAACATTGGAGCAATGCGTGACCTGTCATGAACTAAAAATGGATCCTGAGTAGGTTGGTGAGAAGCGCTTTACTACATGGTCACTGCCAAGCACTATCTCTCAATTTTTGTATAGTTCTTTTTGGCCTATATAAGCACCTTTGAAAAACCTCAATTGGGTGTTCCACCACTTTTCATCCAGTTGAGCCATTATTACACCAACTCCAACATCATTCGCAACAGTTTATAGGTAAAAAATCTTGCTAAAGTCCATGTAGGCCAAGTTTAGTGCATCTACAAATCTCACCTTTAACTCCTCAAAGACCTGTTACTTTTCCAGGCCGTACTCAACTTGGTCTCTTTAGTCAGAAGGTAGGTGAGAGGTGCAGCAAAGTATTTAAAATGAGGAAATAGATTTTTTGCAGTATAAACTATCTCAAGGGACACTTAGATGTCCCTCATGCTCTTGGGTGGCCCCGTTGTGTAAGCTTTGTGGAGCTACCATTGAAACAAAATTGGAAAAATTTAAGCTAAGAAGGGGAGGAAGATGGCGGGCGTTCCTATAATCAGCATGGGCAATTTAGCCCATGTGTTAGATTAGAGGTGGGTAATGGCGTATCCCCTAAAAATTTTTCCTCTTCACCCTCTGTTCACAACCCAGGAGTTGGTGCAGAAAATTCAGGGTATTCGTCAGGAAGTGGCGGTAGGTAGAAGTCATCGCCAACATAGAAGTCATATCGATTTTCTTTAACAGGTGAGTTCCTCCACAAATGTGAGTTCCTCTGGTAAAAGTAAAAAGATACCTGGCGGATTTAAGTCGATAAAATCACTCTCAGTCTTGGTAACTCCTCTACACAATTACACTCAATCGCTGGCAGGACAAAAGTGTCCACAACAAGTACTAACATGATAAACCCATTATCCCATTCAATCACTGGCAGGACAAAAGTGTCCACAACAACTACTAACATGATAAACCCATTATCCCATTCAATCGCTGGCAGGACAAAAGTGTCCACAACAAGTACTAACATGATAAACACATTATACACTCAATGAAATTAGCCATATGTACCCTGGGTGTGGGTGCAACCTGCTGCTCACTATAGGAGTCATCATTACCATGTCAAGTGCGACTGTTGCAGAATTAATATTTTTGCAAGCAAATTTTATATCAAACTGATCAAGAAGGTCACCCAGATCAGTATTGGAATTGTTTGAGTTGTCAATCCTCTGAGATCAAATTGTGAAGTTATACCCTACTTATTATGATTAGTCCCAGTTCCCCAATCAGTGAGCATATGGGGCAGCAGTCCTCAACAGATACCTATATCACTCCATTTTTACCTTTTTCCATCATTTGTTTTTTTTGGGAAAACCTCAAATTAGATAATGATATAAGAGGTTTACTGAAAATTTAGTGTTCCTGGTCAATTTTTGGGAATTTCCGGCTTGTTCTCACTGTCTCCCTATTCTATATCATCCCACATTATGGATGGCTGTACAAGAGGTATTCTGGATGGTGATTTGGATGGTAACTCATCCTGGGTGCCAGAGCAGTCTTGATACTGATATCAACACGCTCCATGACATAATGGAGTGACCCTATTTTTGCCCTTCTCAACCATTTTTTGTAGATGGGGTGCTGCGTTGGTTTTATTATATATAGATGGATTTTTTTTAGATCATAGTTTTTTCACCGCATCTAAGGAGTATCTTCTAAACCAGACAGCGGCGAGGTTTTCTCCAATATCAGGTTTAAAAAGATCTTAATCAATATTTCTCCCCACGCCATGGCCAGCTTGGATAAGTCACAAGTGTGGGTGTGTTGTTTGTCCCTGCGTTCACCTATCTGCCTCCCTGATCTTCTTATTTTGCTCAGGTGATAATATCTATGCAGTCAATATGGATGCTTTTGGGAGCAGATGTTAATAATACGTTGGTGCCAGTGTTGTCTGTGGGACAACAGGTAAAAGTTGAGGTTGTTCAGGTAGCCTGAACCATAGTTTCTTCCCCTGAGGATGGGCCAGTGGATAGGCTGGTAATTACAACTTACCCCCAGTTATGTCTCATAATGCTTTTAATTTATAAGATCAGGTTTACTTGTTGTTACCTGTAAAATTCAGCTGGGATCTCATGTGGTATCTGTCAATGCTCTCTTGAGCCAAGAGCTGCTGGGAACTTTATGAGCTTTCAGGTCACTCATGATTTGGTCCTAGATCTGATGCAGAGCTCTCAGTATCTAGTGCATCATCAGCCTAGTTGACTTACTAAACAGTGAGACGCCCCATACCATTCTCAATGCATGCGTTTGGCTTCCGTGAAAGGTTCAACATGATGCCAGATTTGTTTTAAATTTTTAATTTTTACTTGGATAAGGCCAACCATGGAACATACACCTCCAATAAACATCAACTACATAAAAACTTAAAACATAGGGCATCCCAGAGGAGCTGAAGCTACCTCCTGTTACCAGCAGGACTGCTAGTGGAAAGAAGAGGGGGAGTTTTAGGGGAGGCCTGGCCCAAACTTAAATGAATAAAGGGAAGGTTAAACAAGAGAAAGATGGGGAACCAGGACGACACCAACTGGCGTTGGCGGTATGGCAGGTGTCCAAACAACAAAGCTTGATAGTGATCCTTGAGGTGGGAGTGGAAGCAACGCACAACTTCAAGGAGGGTTGGGGTAGTGCTAGACAGTGCGTCAAGGACAATAGTGTGGATTGTCCATAGCACTATTGCAACAACTAATGTGCGGAGAGATATGTGGAGATGGGAGGTCATGATCAAAGGTGCATTTGTTTCTAGACAGGCTGAAAGTCTGTACACGTTTCTGGCAAAAGAGGTACATAAATCCTGCAAGGTTGTTTGTGATGGCGGGAAATCTTCCAAGTGAAGGACTAATAAACCATATTGATAGAACACAATGCATGAATACTGAGAGGTATTGGACCGCTCAGCAGTCCGGCATACTTTCTCAGGCATCTCCACATATGGGCGTGAGCATGGGGGTTGTAACAGGGGATGATGTGCGTACCGCCATATGTCCTTTTGGGGTTTCAGAGAGTATGGGATATCTAGCTTTTAAAAATAGTCCACACAGGAAATGATTTGGGGACATTGGGGTACCAGGTTGTTTAAAACGACTTTTCACATACTTCTTGTTTTAAAAAGGGGAGTAGGAGACCCCTCAAGGCGTGGTGTCCACTGATGCTGATTCTCCACTCAGCGCTCCACATAATGAGGTGAATTTGTTTGAAATAGGGCGGCGTCCATGTGGGCCTGTGGCAGAGGGATGAGAGGCCATATAGTTAAGTAGAAAATGGGGGTGGGTGGGAACGCGGAGGCAAAAGGTGAAGGCAAAATTGGAGCAGCCCGTGCAGGACCAGTGCTGGTCTGAGATTGTGGGGTTTAATGACTAAACCGAACCAGGTGCCAAGTATTTTGGCGGCATTGGCCTCAAAGTTGAGCAGAATCATACCACCACAATGGCGAGGGCCAAACATGACATCCAGGCGCACCAGGGGAGGGTGGTCTAACAAAAGTCACCCTTGTAAAAGGCATATAAAGAGGTGAAGAAGAGGGGGAAAAGGTGATGGCGTGGGCCACAAAACAGACTTTTGACATGGGCATATAGTTGGCAAGTACAACCTATCCTGTGAGGGTAGTCTGATGGACTCTGAGGGAGGCGATGAACTTTGTGACGTTGTTCAAGATGTGATGATCCATTAATGATGAGGCGAGACCTCCCACCTCCAGCCACACTCCCAAATGGTGCACCATACCAGCAGTGGGTCTTGGCATGAAAGGGAGTTCAAGCGAGGCAGTATGGGGTGGCCAAGGCAAGTGAACCAGAGTTCTAGCTGCTGAAGCAGAATGACTATTAGGCTCTGGTGTCCAGTGGGCTTGGTACCAGCCAAGAAGAATAATTTTTGGTTTTGGAGGCATTAAGGGCGGCGTTACTGATCCTAAAGTAATCCTGAGTAGTTGCCTCCAGCGCGCATGCATCATGAATGTCAGACACCCAAACCACACAATCTTCAGCAAATTCCAGGATCTTAACAGATGCTTGGACTTGCATATGGACACCATCAAGGTGAGCATTCACACTTATAAAAAGTGGGTTAAGGCTGAAGTTGTATAAGAGTGGGCTTAAATGGTCCTCTTGGCGGAGACCACTTTGATGGTGAACTACATCAGTGATGAAACCAGGGACACTCACAGCCAATGTGGCAGACTAAGTGAGCAACATCACCCAATTTATGTAATGGTGAGGTAGGTGGAATTTTTAGAGACAGGTTTTGAGCTAATCCCAGTTGACACTATCATAAGTTTTTGCTGGTCTAAGAACATAAGCGCCCCAGTAGCCGTGGATTGGCAGACTTTGGCTACAGTGTGAATGTTGTCCCATATTGACCGCTTGGGGATAAAACTGAACTTCTCAGAGAGATTACTTCAGAAGCAACTTCACCTAGGCGGGTGGCCATAATTTTAGTGATAACTTAGTATCTTTATTAATAAGCGATATGTGTGCCAGTTCGCCAAGTCCAGCTTATCCCTTTCTTATACAGCTTTAGCATATAGTCCTCCTGGCCCCAGGAAGAAGGCGCGTTTCTAAAAGGCATTTATTCATTGAGGCAAGAATTAGTGAGTAGAATCAAAAAAGTATTTATTGTAGAACTCATATGGGATCCCATTAAACCTGGGCACTTCCTGTGCGGTGCACCATGAACGGCATACCAAAGTTCATCATGGATAATTAAATTTAGTAATACGGGTATTGGGAAACAGTGCAGATATGTGCATCATCAAGAGACCCATCAACTTTGGCTAGATTGGCTGGTTTGGACTTATAAAACTTGGAGTTAAAATTTTTTTAACTTTGACTTCCACATCAGCTGGAGTATCTGCGACAGAGTTGTTCAGCCACCTCACCTGTGTGCAGGCCAACCTCTGTCATAGCGCGAAGAATTTATGGAAAAATTAGGCAGAGTATGTGCCACTTACCATTATAATTTTTTGCCTTGAACTGAACACAAACACGATGTTTATGTTGTCTTATCAGTGCGCTGAGACGAGCAGATACCTCTGCCCACTTTTGACCCTAAGCTAGGCTGTACCCTGCAGCAGGGACAATAGAACCCAGGCGGGCCAATTCCGCAAAGCGTACACTTAATGACCGCCAAGGCAGCCTGAGAGTGATGCAATGAGACGTGGTGTGTCTGAAGGATGGTTTTCTCTTTGAAGGCTGATTAGGTAGAAAGTGGATCAGCACAGAATAGTGTGGCGAACTCCAGTTCTGAAGATTCAGTGTCCACCCATGCTGAAAACATGGGAGATGTGATCTCAGCCAGACGAAGTTTGCACCATTTTGGCGCCTGTGCCACTGAGCTTGATAAAATGAAAAATATTGGCACCATCCTGTGGTTGGAGAAATTGATCTCCGTTGTTGTAAAGTGTGCTATCTGGGGGCAAAAGCTCTACGGGGTAAGAATAAGGTCAATGCGGGACATAGACCACAGCTGACTGTTGTGCACATGAGGATATAACATGTTAAGTAGCAAAAGTGAATCCTTAAGGAAAGATCAAAAATCCCCTAAGGAGGCTTTTAGAACGCAGAGCTTGACATGCCCCTGCGGGGGGGTAGGCATGGAAGGCCAGCAGTTGGTGGCTGGGTTGGCCCAGCTGTTCATGTCGTCCATCATAAAATGGATTAGGTGGAAGTGAGAGGGAAGTTACAGCTAAGAGAAACTCCTAGTGAACCCATGCACAGGTGAGGGCATAACTATCTATAGCGTGCACTCCATCATTTAATGAAAAAGACACGATAAGCACATGACCATTGAAATACAAAATTTCTGATATTAAGTAAAAAGCTATGAGTCACATGTATAAGCACCCCACAATACTGCGACCAAAAAGAAATGGAGGGAAAGAGCATTATTGCCCATGTATCCTTGGCATAGTAGGGACAATGGGATTCCTAAATTGCCAGGTTGTCCACAGGTAAATTATTTTTTTAGAAAAAATCAGTTTTCTAGCCTAGGATGGCGAAGCATTGATTTCAACAATGTTCAACGTCCCTATTGTGAAAAAGACCCCCATCACACCTTAGGTGCAATGGGAAGGGCCCCTTTGCCCTTCCTGCGCCACAATTTCAGCTTTTTCAGTAGCAGCGGCTTTGATAGCTGCACGTGTGGCATTTGCCACTGAGAAGCTTGCCTTGGTGGTATACATTTGGTTTTTGGTATTTTTATCATTTTTGTGAGTTTTCTTTGCCCTGCTATTTGCACTGAGGTGCGCCTGCAGCGCACCTTTGGGGGCCAATTAAATTTGATGGAGTTGAGTAAAAAATTCAGTTTTAATCAGCGCGTAGTAGCTTTGCATGTGTGAATCTGACTCAACCATTTGGTCCACAGGCGAGGGGCTTAATTTGATTGGTGGCTAGTTCTTGAACTGCTTCAGCTGCGAATGACTCAATGTCAACTTGGTTCTGGGCAGCCGGGATCACAAATGCTGCCCTGGCAGCTTCTCTATGGGCCTGTTTGGCCTTTTTGCGCTCTTGTGGGGACACAGGTTTTACCTGAATGTAACACTTCTGCACACCCTCATGGGAAAGTAGCATCAGTGTCAATGGCAAGTTCTCAATGGGAGTCAGCGCTTCCCATTGCATTGTGTGATGATTTCATTCTGATTGATGCCCTCTATGGAAGTGCAGGTGTGTGCCTTATTGCCAAAAGCATAACAAAAGGTGCAGATAGGGGGTACTCTATCCACTATAATGCAGAACGGGCGGAGTTCCTTTTCTGTCAACATTGATACTGCGGTGTGGGGAATTAGGGTTATGTCTTCCATGATGACTGCAGTTGGGGTAATCACTGAAATTGCTTTGCCTGTGCTAATCTCTGGCATAAGCATGGAGTGCTGCATTTAAAAAGAGTGAAATTCTCCATAACTTCTAAGCCCAACTGAGAGGTGGTGCACCCATACTTCACGTTCATCATTGTGGGGAGGAAGTCAAAAGTGACAAATATTTGCTTTGACTTGGTCCAAAGCATGTGCTTCATTATGACCACCCATTGACCATCTGGGAGATCAACCACCACGTGCACCTGTGCAGCGGTATCTGCTGCTTGCACAGTTTCAAACCCAAGGTCCAACCATCTGCGGGTCATAAAACGTGGTTCAAAATATACTTTGGCCAGGAAGTGTTTGTTAACATCACCACAAAACTTCTCCCTAAACAGCATTAAATTAAAACCAAAAAACTCAAATCCCATGCTTCACTGATGACAGGGGCTGAGAATGCGCACATTTGATGAATTGGGTGTATTTTGATTGACAATCTAAAAACTCTGGCAAAATACTTATCGCTGCTTTCTTATTCTATCTTGGCCACTGGTGTCGCCAGGGCATTTTTGAACTTTGGATGGTGCGAACACCAACCCTATGCCCTTTACTACGCTCACCCGACCTTTACCCGACATTGGGCGCAAACTCATCTCCTCATGTTGTTATCAAAATTACCCATTTTATATCAAATCAGTTTCAATTAATGATTGCAATGAGAAAGAAAATTGTGATACTAGATTTGTTATTCCCCGTTATTCTTGGACTGGTCAGTGGTGTAGGCAACATGTTAGCATTAACCTGAAGCCCAACCATTTTTCTTTTGTAAAGTTTTATTTGTGTGGCGAATTTTCACTTATTAATACCTTTTCCCCTACCAGAGCGGTAGAGTCAATTGTGTTGCTCCCTCCCCAATGTGTTACCACCAGATTTCCCTTTCATCAGTTATAATACAAGGATATTTTCGATATGGAGAAGGCCAATCGCTTTTACACCCACTCTGAGATGTTATGGCCTTCTGTATGACATTAAGTGTAATCAATATCAACTTTCCTTTGTACCCTTATACAGAGCATGAAGTTAAAGCCCTGGAGATGTATAGTCTACATGTTCCAGATGGGGTGGAACTTACAGAAAGTTCTATTCCATAATGTCCCAAAGCATTTTTGCTAAAAAGGCTGATGCTACGCTTCAGCCATGCGTGGATTATGGTCATGTGAATAACATCACTGTGCATGATCCCTATATGCCCCCTCTCTAGAAAACCATTAATCAGGTGATCACAAAATCCTGGGTGTTCTCCATGCTTGATCTAGTGAATATTTTTTAATCAAAAAATGTGTAGTGGAAGGCCAAAGTGGCTGATGGCCATTAATAACAGGTAGGGTATAACAATTCCACATGATGCCCTTTGGCCCCAAAAATGCACCTGATACCTTTCAGAAGGTGATTGAAACCTTTCTGGGCGAACTTTGTTTCACAATTAAGGTGGCGTCCATTGACATTACCTGGTGCACTCCCCACATCTGAACAACATGTGAGGGATCTGGAGGCGGTACCGGCGGCGTTGTAGCAGGATGATCATTATGTAAAGCCTTAAAGTGCGAGTTCTTCATGAAAGAGATTACTTTCTTGGGGAATTTTAGATCAAAGGATGATTATGCTATCCCACCCAGCAAATATAATGCAATTTTTTTTGGTTTACGCCCACCAAACAGAAACAGCTCCATATTTTTTTAGGAATCACTATCCTTGAGATTTTTATTGCTCAAGCTTTCTCATTTAATGGCGCCTCTTCATCCCCTGAAAAGAAATATGCTCCATTTAAAAGGATGGAAGATTGCCAACATGCGTTTAAGGCAATCAAGTAAATTTTGTGAAACTGCCATTCCTCAAGCTTTCCAATTCCTTCTAGTCTTTTATTTTGGCATTCAAAGCTTCAATAGCGGCCGTAGGTGTGGTCCTGCCTTAAGAGCATGATGGGACGAAACATCTCATTGCTTACTGCTACAATAAAGTTTTCTTCTGCAGAGCAATCATGGGCCATTTATGACAAGGAGATTAAGGCTGTGTCATAGTCGCTCATCCACTGGTAATACCTTCTTCAAAGGGCGCTCTATTAAGTTGTTGTTTAAACAGACCACAAGGCTTTTATATACTTTTTCAAGCTGCAGAAGTTGACGCACAATCAGGATTGGACGTTCCATGACCTATGCAGCTTTAAATTTAAGTGCAAATTTGTAAAGGGGCGTTAAACATTCTCCCCAATCTGCTGAGTCATAAACCCTGCTATGGGTCTGATGGAGGAGAAAACATAGGAGTTAAGAAAGGATATTCTCCCCGCCCAGAATATCACCATTACTCCTCCCACAATTTCTTGGGCTGACTGGGTGCCAAATGAGCCAATGGTATCTTGGGTACTGGCAGGTCATACCTCCTTCTTGATGGGGCTAGAGCTGTTCAAGTAGTTGGGTTTGTTGAACACCAAGCATACTTATTACTCAGTAGTGGAGGGGCAGATTTTGTTCCATAGCTGGGTTTGGGTGCTTTCTCAACTCTAAGATGAAGTAATTCCCGCTCATCATGATCCCCAGCGGTGGTCCAACCAGGGCATAAAAAGTGCCTCAATCTAATAAAGTGGACGTTCAACTGGCTGGAAATCTTCAAGGATTTACCATCATAGATCACCATTTGTGTGGCATATGCACACTCTAAGTCTAATCAATTGGGTAGGAATGGTCTCCTGCATCCCCTACAGCAGGCACAGGGCCCCTGGACCTGAGTATTCACCTTCTTTCTTGAAATCCCCATTCCAATAGGTTCAACACAATTATGGCGATCATGGACTGCTATCTGTAATTCTCCCACTTATTATCTTGTATTTCCATCATCACCTTTGAGGAGACAACCTAGCTTTTTTCCGCCATGTTCTCAATGTTTGGCATGCCCCAGGAGGTGGTAAGTGACCTGGGGCCTCATTTACAGCTCAGATTTGGACTGCAATTTTGGCTATCTTGAGAATCCAGATGTTCCAGTCCACGGCATATCATCCCCAGTCTAGTGGTCAGATGGAGAGGGTCAACCAGATCATTGAACAAAACCTCTTACTTAACAGCTTTATTATTTGGGATACTTGGGCTGTTGATATTACATGGAGCAGTTTGCATAACTAACACCATTTATTTGTCAACAGGGGTTCCCTTTACAAAGTTACCATGGGTAAAGCCCCTCATTCCTTATTAGTTCTTGTCTTTTCTCTGAAGTATTTTCTGCTGAGGAGCAGCTGCAGTGGATCCATAGTGCCTAATCTCTGATTTTTGAGCAAATTCTAAGGCGATAAGCAACTACAAGCAGTTTATGGATCACAAACACCCTCTCGCCCATGAGACTAAGGTGGGGTTGATAATGATGCTAGATATGTGATACCTGCATATAAAGGTCACTTATTAAAGTTTGCAAGCAAGTGTCCAATTTTTTATGTGGTGGAAGAATACTGTGCAATAGCGCTCTTCTGGTTAGTCCTTTCCGCGCATTGGAAGCAGCACTAAGTCTTCCACGCTTCCCACTTGTCCCCATTAAAGGGAAGACACCCGCTGAACCAGAACCAGTCATGAATGAGGGCTTAGAGGAAGTGGAGGTGGAAGCTTTTCTGGTGTCACAGAGTCACGTCGCTCAGTATAATACTTGGTGGACAGGAAGGAACTTATTTCCTACAAAAACAGCTGGGGTTTTGCCTGTAATTGTGCTAATTGTCATGAATTGGTGGATGATTTTAATATCGCCCATCCAGATGCTCCCTACCCCTGGGAAGGTTGCTGCCATTTTGACGATATAGTTACCCAAGGCGCACAAGAATGTTTACTCACCCAGGTTCTTGGTGAAGGTGCTCTACAAGTTCAACAAGGAAGGTATTATAAGTCTTGAGGAGTAACCCTTGCAGCTAAATAGGGAATAATTCCCATTTCGAACCAAGCTGGGGAAGAAGCCAGCAGCTGTCCCCTTTTTCAACCTGGGCGATTTAGCCCATGTGGTAGATGATAGGTGGAAATGGCGTAACCACTAAGTATCGCGCCTCTTCCCCATATGCTCGCCTCCAGGAGTTGAAGAAATTTGTGGTGTGTGTTGGGAGGTGGCAGTAGCTAGAAGCCATTACCAGCGGAGGGTTTGTAGTGATTTTTTTCAACAGGAGTGTTCTTCCACCAGTTTAGTTATTATGGTAAAAGTAAATGGAACTACTAGTGGAAGTAAGTTGATTGTCACTCTCAGGCTTGAAATTTCTCTCTGCCATTCCCCTCAATCGCTGGAAGATGCATGCCTTTCTCCAACAGTTAAAAGCATGATAAACCCTTTCTCACTCATTGTAGTTGGACATATGTGCCCTGGGTGTGGGTGCAACCTGCTGTACACTGGTGTCATCATCATCATGGTAAGCGTAATTGCGGCAAAAACACTATTTTTTCAAGCGTATTTGATACCAATCCATCTGGGCAGGTCAAAACTAAATCAGTATTAGAAATTATTCAATGTCAATATTCCAAGACTGAATTTTGAAGATATTCCTGACCTTGGGTTGGGACCATCTAGAAATAAAACAAGATATTTCTGACAGTAGTGTGCTTATTCCTAGTTCCCCATTCTTGAACATATAGGGTACAGTCCCCAACAGGTACCGCTGTTACTCCATTTTTCCTTTTTCCTGCTTTTTAGTTTTAATAAAATTTACTTAAAAATCCAAATTTATTTGTGAGTTTAAGAAGACCGCTGATATTTGCTAGCTATGTTTTCAATTTTGGAAATCCCTAGCTAGTGCTTGCAGTTCCCTATTCTCCTTGCATCCCACAATTTATATGGCTGTACCAGAGGTATTTTGGCTGGTGCTTTGGATGGTAACTCATCCTGGGTGCCAGCGCAGTACTATTATTATTTTTTTTTCTGCAAGCACATTGTATGACACATTGTCCTGGTTGATCTGACCATTCTATCCTGGGGCTTGAATCTTCTGGGACTAACCTCATGCTAAAAACTCCCGTTGCCTCTTTGTTCAGGTGCATTTGCTCTGTTAAACTTTTAAATTTAATGCTTGCAGCTAGGTAAATACTTTTCAGAGGTGTTAAAATGTTCTTGAAAGGTTCAGATAAATTATGGTAATGTCATATAAATGTTCAGCATAATGAACAACTTGAGATCCCCAAAGATTCAGTCCATCACACATTGAAAAGTGCAGGGGTGTTGCAAAGCCCCTTTTATCATCTTTCTTGGCTCAAACAACCACTGACTAGTGATCAGGGCGCACTTTTCTAGCCCTCTGGCGAAAGCTCCAACTGACAGTATCCACTGGCTAGGTCCATTGCAGAGAGACATCTTGATCTTCACTGGCGTTTCATGCATCATCTATGTATGGGAGTGGGTTGGAGTACTTTTTGGTTATTTGGTTCAAGATGCAGTGGTTCATAGCTATGTAGAGTCCCATATTCTTTGCACACTAGCAATAGTAGTGAAGCCTAAGGGCTCTTTGACGGTCTGATCAGTCCAGCTTCTATCAGTTGACTTAGTTCTTGGGTGATAGTTACATCTTTAGCATCTGAGTGGCGGTAGGGTTTTAAATTGAATGGAATAGCATATCTGGTATCCATCTTGTTGATCTCACCATTTAAGAGTCCATAGTCCTTAGATCAGATGCTAAAGGTATCTTTAAACTCGTTAAATAATTCGTCTAGTTCCTTCTGGTGTTTGGGAGTCACCTCAATAAACACCAGTCAATTAGTCACATATAAAAATTAATGATTTAATACCACCGTAACTAGTCAGTCAGGCCTGTGCAAAGAATTGTCCTTTCTAAAATTTTATTGGTAGGGTTTTGATAATTACAAGTATTTCAGTCACTTCTTCTAAGTATTTGGTATCATATAATCCAGGTAAAACTCTTAGTTACTGCTCACGAATTCCGTCATGGCTATAAACTTTCAAACTAGTATCCAGCAGAATTTTCACGCTTATTTATAGTGTCATCCAATGTTGATCTCCTAATCAGATATCCATAATTTTGTTAGTGCTCAGTGGAAGACCTTCTTCTGCGCTGACCATGGAGGGCATTTAATTCACCTTCTTCTCTGTAAGGGTGTAGTAAATAGGGTAAATTGGTTGATCCATCTATACTAAACACGTCCATTGCTTTTATGGTTTATCATTCTCGTCCTTAAACACTATGGCAGTTAATAACTATATTTATTCATGATGCTGATTTTAAAGTCGATCTTGGCTCCAAACTAAAGGAAAACTGTGTCCCAATTAGAAATTTATAGTAATTGTTATCCAAGGACACTATGGAGTCATTGGGACCATGCACCCAAAGGTTAGTGGTAACGCTGAGTATGCTCCTTAAGCGCGCGTGACGTTGAGTCCAACTGTTTTGGGCTTTACATTGTAGTCACATTTGGCATAAACTTCAGTTTCTTCATAAGTTTAGATGACATTATGTTGACTGAAGCCCCAGTATCCAGCACAGCCAAAACATGGACTCTCTGGATAACCAATTCCACTTTTATCACACTCTTTCAAAAAGGGTTTCAAGTTATCAGGACGTCAGTAACAGATTCTTTGAACTTCTTCAGGGCTTCAGCGCTCATTGTTGCCTTTACTGTATACTTGGTGCCCAGTTCTAGGCTCTTAAAAGTACCATCACCAGCTTCTCTACTTCGTTAACTAAGTTGAAGATTTAGATAAAATGGTCTGAGCCAGGTAGCTATACTAGATTCATTTCTTTCTAATCATATACACATAACCTAGCTGTCACAGCTACTTTGCGGGTGCCCCTAGCACGTGGTACCCTGAATTATCTAAGTCCTCATCTTCATAGTAATCTTCACCATCAGTATGGTAATACACTCAAATAATGGCGTTGGGTATTCTCTAGGCGTGTGCCCTTCTTTTTTGAAAAATTTAGAAAACAAAATATTGTTAGAAGTGAACATACTGGCGGCACTTATTGCAATTCAATTAACAACGGGGAAGGCGTTCTACTGATTCAGGGTTCTTGTCATTTTGGTTTTCGCTCTTGTCATTAATGATGTAGACAAATTTGCTGACCTTTTAAGGAGGTTTTCCTGAGGCCTTATAATCCATTTTTTACGTGCCTTTATATCAAGTGATGCTTCTTTTCGAGCTTTAAGGACATAGCACTCTTGAATTAAAAGGGTGTTGGAATTTTTCCCACTTTTCCAGCTTCTTAGGTTAGAGTCTGCTGGTTTGCTAGGGGATAAGTCTTTCAGCAAATGAATTGGATTTCAGTCGATTTCAATATCAATTTATTAATGTCAGCAGAATCTTGAGTAATTCACCAGGTTCAGATCCACTAGGTCAGTCTGTATGAATGCTTAAGGTCTCATTGGGCAGAGCTTCTGACGAAATTGAGTTAATAATAGTTGATAATTGATTAACTAAAAGATGTATAGATTGGGATTGGTTGGGTTTCAATACTGACTGATTGGTAATTTACGTAGGAGTTATGAGGAGAGTAATGCCACATGCAATTAGAAAATTGATCAGTTGGTTCTAAACCTGCTATAATTAGTAAAGAGTCCCATTACCTAAGCATGTCGCTAGCCAAATATAGTTGGTTTGCTGTGATTGAGCAGTAATGTTAGGGACACGTTTTCTTGCTCTTTCCATTTTTAGGTCTCTGGGATTTCTGACGGAGGAATCCTTAACCCAAGGAGAAGGCTATCGCTGAGAGAACCTAAAGGAAAATTCAATGGTAATGACTGCCGTTTCCTTACTGAGGATAACTGAGTAGTTAGGCACATAATTCTCCTTTAAAACCCTTAGTATTTTAAAAGTTTAAAGCAGATCAGATCATAGTATCAATAATAAGAGCTATTCATTTTCAGTTTATTATTGTTATAGTACAATAATTGTTGGCTCTTTTGTGTAATAAAGAGAAAGTATTGGAGGGAGGATACCCCAGTGGTAGAATAGTGACCTCTACCACTGCCTTCCCGAGTTTGATTTTGGTACAGGAACTTTGGGTAGGGGACAACTATGACTGTGTTGGCGTTGCGCACCAATGCCCCAAACTGAGATAGCGAATAGCAAAGGTGGTCCATGGAGTTCCTGACCTATTGTACGCCACTCATGGAGATTTTCTGGATTTTGTCCTCCTTTTCCCATTCATTTGATTTCCCCTCAATTGGTGCGGTATCATCCCCAGGTCAGCCCACCTCGAATAAAATTTAAATTTAAATTCAAAAGAGTAAGTATTGGTTTACCTTAAAAGAAAAGCAGACCTTTAAAGCAGATCCGCTGACTCAGTGCGACGAGAACTAAGGCTGGGAACCTTTAAATCTGAAAATAGATCAAGTTCAGCTGGAAGAGGGAATAAGTCGCTAGTTGCAAGCATAAACAGCTTTTTGTCAAACATTCCAGTTTAGCGTTACCACATAAGAACCTGGTTTATTTATTCAGCTATGGATAATAATTGACATACTATTCTCACCCATCTATAAATATCAAACATCTCAAGTTGTGCACATAACTGAACCTGTGCAGTTGAATTTTTGGAAACAATCAGCAATAAACCCAGATTTTAACAATTGGTGCTCACTACAGGGGTAGTTGAGTAAGATAAGCCAATACACGATAATATATAATGATGAATTGAGAAATCTTTGGACAGAATTAGCAACTGTCAATATGAACGCCTTGAATTCAGCCATTTATAGAGAATTCACTGCTCTATAGTAGAGAGTCACTAAGATTGAGGAAGGAGTAGAAGAAGTTTTTAAACTTCAGCAACAATCAATTTGGAAAAATAACGTCCCTGAAAATGAAAGATTGATAGCTTATTAAAGAAATTTTATTATTGAAGACAGATTGAAAAGTGGATTCTGTTATTTTTGTATTCACTCAGCTCAGACATGGAACGTCTAGTAAAACAAGTCATTGAACTGATGAACCAGAAATGGGAATGTAAACACTGTGCAGCAAATGACACCAAATAAAATACTTTAAGAACTTCAGATGGGAAGTTTGAAACTCCTAGAAATATGATGACTGCATTCACTACCTTTTCAGAGATGACCTTGAGATTATACTTTCATTAATCAGGTTTCCAAGCCATGAGTGGCAGCTAAAGAAATTTCGGAGGAATCAAATTCACGCCTAAACTACTTAATTTTTATCAAGACAACGCCCCTGAGTATCTTTTGGTAAAAATGATTATGTTTGGGTGTGGCAATAGATAGAAAGCTTTGACAGTAATGAACTGCTTGGATACTGAATTCCAGAACTTGGTGTTGCCTCATCTTGAGGAAGACAGCTGGTCCTATTCTGAGGCCAAAGCAGTAATAACTAAGGATGTAGAAACCACTCGCATATGTCAAAATGCAAACAAGAATTAATGGGATCCAATCCATGAAGGACAAAACCTTAGCAAATTTCGTTGACCAATTCTATCAGGACTTGCAATATTAAACAAAGCGAAAGTATTAACCATATCTGATATGTGGATCGCATTACAAGCGGCTCTTTAGCTTTATTGCAATTTGCATTGTATGATGTCTTCTAAATTGGTCACTGAACTAATTATATAATAAATGGTGGATCAATAGAAGGCGCTAGGCGCCACATTTGATGCCCCTAATCGAAGCTACAAGCCTAGTACAGTAAGAAATTCGAATACCAAACCTGCTAAGGAACACCCATTTGAGTAGTGCTGGGAAATAAACCCTAGTGATTTAAATGGACATATAAGAGCCTATGCACTGTCACCAACGCGGGGAGAAGGGCCATTTTGCTGCCCAGTGCTTCAGCAAGAAGACCAAGGAGCAGATTAATGTTGTTCAGGCTTAGGAAGACAAACTTACACAAGAGTCAGATAAAGGCCCGTGGCCTAGATGTGGAACATGCTAGAGCTGAGGTCAAAACCGTTCCTCTTGATGTCATGGATGAAGACATTGACATCAGCAATCTGTTTTTAGATGATGACCTGCCATACCAGCTTTATCAAGTGGTCAACATAGGTTTCAATGCTGTAACCAGAGCAGGAGCTCATCAAAATTCAGATGGCTTATCAAAATTATTATTGGTCCAAGTGGTACACCATCAGGCTGATGAGCTACTTCAACGGATGATCAATGGAGAGATCAGAAACGATCTTTGAGAAATCCAAAGTGCTCTTCAAAAAGTGATGTAAAACACCAAGACCAATAATGGACAAGCTTTAATACAACTGAAAGAAGATGATTGCTATTTCTCTAACCATCTGAATGAGAAAAAATAGTTCAATATACACATAAGGTTGTCAGGCATAGAGGTCTGAGGAAAACAACTGACCACATTCAACAGTATTACTACTGGGAGTCTATCAACTATGATGTGGCCGATTATCTGGATTGCTGTGTGGGGTGCCAATTGCATAAGCCACATATCATGGGCACTGGGGGAGTTAAGTTTATCATAGTCGTGATCAATAATCTAACAAGATGGGTCAATCAAAGGCACTATCAAAGTAGATGCTACCTGTACTTCACAAATTTACCCTGGATCAAGTCATTTATTGCCATAGATGCCTGTAAGTCTTGTTGAGCAACAACAGAAAGAATCTCATGTCTCATTTGATCCCAAGGTTAAATGAGGTAATGGGGTCCAAGGAGTTTTATCAGTTCTATAACGGCTGGAAACTAATGGACTGGTAGAATGAGTGAACGGAATGCTGGCCTCAACACTGGGTGATTGGTCACTAGAAAAAATTCTGCATGACGAACTTACCTTAGTTCAGTAACATTTGCCTACAAAATTAGCCCCCATATGGCGACAGGAAAAATGCCGTTTGAATTGTTATATGGGCATAAGGCCTTGTTACTGCCAATTTTAAATTCAACAGTCAAATTAAGATCGGGTATGAGTGTTGAGCAGTACCTATTACGACTTTTTGAATATCCTGACCAAAATAAAATCACAAGAATTTGATACGACCTTAAAGAGAAAGATAAAGGCCAAGATTACAGACAATAAGAACTGACCAGCATTGAACAAATACTATGTAGGCAATAGGGGAGCTTATTGCAATACGCATGGATTTTAAAATTATAAACAAGCTAAAAGTGTTGTCAGGGAAGCGGCAGATAGAGTTAATTGGCCTGCTAGTCAGGATGCAAAAGCCCTAAAAAGGTGACCCAGAATGCCAGGGGCATTTCCACTCAAACAACTTTGAATAGCATGGATATAAGTAACAATGGAGTGCAAACAGGCCACAAATTTGAAAACCAACTCGGTGATAAACCATATTGTTGCAGCCCAGGGACAATGGGCTTGAGTGTAGGGAGTTGTGAGATTAAAGAAAATTCCATGAAGCTCTTGACACCTTAGGACCAAGTGACTATATTGAGGACCAAAGACAATAATGTGGCTGGGGCAACCCAGTTGATACAAGGCCTTCAAGGCCACATTGCAAATGCCACAGTGGTTCAGCAAGAAAAATTTGAACTATATTTTTAAATTTGAGTGCAATAAAATTTATATTAAATACAAAAATATGAGAATCAACTGTCAATTTCCTAAGTGGTATACGACTGCTTAAGTATACTATTGATGGGGAAAAGCTTAAGAAAGCATGGGATTAGGGACCTTGAGATTCAACCTAACCTGGCAAACTTTGAGCGAGGGAAAAAAGTACTTAATGGAATAACTTCAAAAGCATCAGTTTTGGGATGAGTTGTCATTGGTTCATCCACAGACGCCCAATTTGCGGAATTTCTTTGGCTCAATGTTATAATGACGGCATCTTGTCTGATAGGCAGCAGGAACCTCCAAAGGCCACCTCACACAGGGCTGGTCCTAAGAGACCAGGAATGGGATTGGGGTGCCCAACCAGTCTGCATATGGTTACTCTGGAATCCATTTGGACAAGCAAGATATTCTGGCGTTGATTTTGATGCTCTTGAGGAGGGTTTTGAACTTGTGGCAACATCTCTCAATGGCCCAATGCCATCGGGAAGTTTTGATTGAGATTTAACACTAGACAATTGATTTGCCAAAAGTACATGTCCGTCAAGATTTGTTGATGGTATGGGGCTCTTAAGCCTTGATGCCAAAGGTTCATTGACATTGACTTCGTTAACTCTTTTACCCCAAGGTAATGCTGACTCCCCCAATAGCTCAACACAAATTCCCTTTATTTTCAGTACCAATTTGGCTGAAGTTATAAGTGGGATAATTTTCAGGGTCCTTAAAGGATAAACTGCTACCCACTGCTTGTCCACCACATGGGCGAGGTTACCCTGGGAGACAAGAGGGGCAGCTGACCTTCTTGGACTTTTTTTTACAGAAAAGGGAACGTCACCCAGTCAAAGTGGAGGGGGTACTCCCCTGGACTTACCTTATCCTTCTCTTTTCCCAAAAGGGAGTGACACCACCAGGAATTTTCATGAGGTTCACATTCTTATGGGTCTTGGACAACTTGATCGCCATCAGCATAGCAATTTTTGGGGGAGGGAGGAAAGCATTCAGGTGGGTAGCGTAGAAAGCCTCAACAAGCTCTGAGCAGTTAGCACAGTCCTGATTGCCAACCCAGATATACTCATAGGATGGATAGCTTTCCACGTGACTAGATTTCGCACTGATCATCGTGATTTGTAGGAAGCCAGAATGCCCTCACCTTCAGCTTCCTCCACGCCCTTAAACACAATGGGCTCTGGTTCCAATGGGATTGCCCCCTGAGAGGGGACAACTGAGACACATAGAAGACTGGACATTGCTTCCAATGGTGCAGCAGTTTCAAACAAAAAACACCATTCACTAAGTCTTTTACCAAATGGGTACCCAAGCGTTTACTTGCAAACTTGCACAAGGGCACCTGTATGCACAAGTGGCACATGTTGAGAATGATGTGTAGCCTACCTTTATTTCGTTTCTTGGAGCTGCTTTCAATCTGCAAATCGTTTATAATCACTTATGGCCTTATTAAAGTGCTACCAAAATAAGGCCTGTGAAGCACAAATATGCTGAGAATGATCAGCTGCAGCTGGTACCTTTGGGCGAAGGCATAAACCGACTGAAAATGATAGATTATATCCCAAGGTCGCTTTATTTGAGGAGAAGACTATGGATGCATGTGTCCCATTTCTATATGAAAACTAGTCAAGAAATTGGTCGTCCTCCCAGGTATCCTGAGTGGCTGCAGCTTAGCACCTTAGGTACTGCTCCAAGATCTGATTGACCCACTCAGTTTAGCCATCCAACTGTGGATGGTATGAAGCGGAGTGACATGGCGTGATCTTCAAGATTGCTAAGAGCTTTCTCAAAACTACGCCATAAATTGGGGATTGCAGTTGGTGACAATTTTCTATGGGAGTCAAAACATCAAAAAAATCACGGCGCACAAATAGACGGGCAGTTTTTTCAGAAGTAAAAGCGGAGGAGCACAGGAGAAACAGGGAGAAAATAGTGAAGTGGTCTACAACCACCATGAATGCTGTGAACTCCTTGGATCTGGGCAGATTAACAATAGATTCCACGGACACTGATGTTCATGACCCCTCTGCCTTCTGCAAGTGGTGAAAAGGACCATTCCTTCCAGAAGAATCCAATTTATCCTGCATGCAAGTCACACAGTCAGAGATCTATGCTAGAATATCCTTCAACAAGCCCTGCCAGTTATAGGTATGCTTCACTAAATTGATGCTTCCTTATTCCCTGGGAGACCAAATGTGGGAGAATTGTGATGAGTCTATATTACTTCAGCTCTGAGGGGGAGGGGCCCACACCCGCAACTTGAACCGGATGAGCACCTCAGCCAGAGAATAATCAAAATGCTTTAAAGTTGGGAGAGACAACCGCTTTAAAAGGTCTATTCCTTCCACACATGCTGTTTGCACTGCTAAAACCCGTGAAGCAAAGGGAGTGTGTGAGCTAAGTCTGCTTCTGAAACCATGGGTGGTATATGGCTAAGATTTGGGTTGGGGGAATGACCGTGATGAGATCTTCCTCATTGGAGTTGGCTAGAAAAAAGGGTGGGATTGCGCTTAGAAAATCAGGAAGAATATTTAACGCTCATTTAAAGACTGATTTGAAGTTAAAGCTGCACAAGTCTGGTAGTTTTGGCCTGCTGGTGCGCCAACTTCTGTGGCTTGCAGAAATAGAAGAGAGCTTGGTGGTCCATACACACAGTCAACTCGTGCTGAGCGCCCTACAAGAGATACCATTAGTGGGTAAAGTCCAAGAAACAGCTGCCAACTCTTTGTCATAGATGGCAAAGGTTTGCTTGGTGGAAGAAAACTTGCAGAAAAAATATAAGCAATCGGGTGTTCCAAACCATCATGCTCTTTGATCAAAACAACGCCTACCGCTGCAAAAGAATCATTGCATGCTACAATATAGGGTTTGGAAGTATCCACATGCTTGAGGGTTAGTGGTGACAAAAACACCACCTTAATTGAATCAAATGACTGCTGGCACTTGAGCATACAGAGAAAGGGAACGTTCTTACCTGTGAGCAGATGGATTGGGGCAGCTAGCTGTGAAAGTGTGGGAGAGACTTTTTCAGGAATATGATGGTACTCAAGAAGCTTTTCGATTTTTTCTGAGTCATTGGTCTTGGACACTTGTGGATGACATCCAGTTTGCTGGGTGGGATGCTATACTCATCTTTCAAGGCGAGATTGCCCAAAAAGGTGACTTCTTCCCAATAAATCCGCATTTTGACTGCTTGAAAAACAAATCAGCCTTATGCAGGACAGCCACTATCATCTCTAGGTCCTTTGCATGTTATATGGGGGATGGAGATCTACAAAGATGTCATCAATATATGGAAAGCGCAGGTGAACCTGAGATCCCCCAGCACACTTATAATTATCTTTGGAATGTTGCGGGCGCATTTTGCATCCTGAAAAGAATCACTCAAAGTTTAAAATATGATTCATTAAGTTCAAATAACAGTAAGCCATTCCTGACCTTCCGCACCCAAATTTGATTAAAGGCGTTAACTAGATAAAGTTTTAAAAACACCCACAACTTTGCAATTACTTGTCCATTTGTCTATTCAAATGGCGGGGGATAAAGATCATGGACTGTGATATTGTTGAAGTGGCTGAAATCAACACATGTACAAAGGGAACCATCTGTCTTCTTGGCAAAGACAATGGGAGTGGCCACAGGAATGTCTCTTTGAACAAAAAACCCTTCTTGAGCATGTCAGCTCAACCATGCATTGAAGGCAGCCTCATCCTCCATTGTATATGGGTTTATTGGGCAGTTTATGTTCACCACCTCCATCTTTATCCAAAACTACAAATCAAATTCTATATGTGGTGGAAGGCGGTTGCCTGTTCAGAGTCAAATATGCTCTTATAGCCCATCAACTCAGCGGGAAAATCTGACGGAAGACATACGGGAGATACAAGGGATGTAACCAATCCATGGCATTGAGCTTTATTGAGGATATCTAATAGGAGAAACTTGCCCTCCATCTGACCATTGGAAAATGACAGAGTGTTAGATTCCAAGCGATTAGCACATTCTGCCAACGCCACCAATCTACATCCAAAATTACTGGGAACATGAGGTTATGAATTTCCAGGAAATGATCACATAAACTAAACTGGTGAACTGAGAAGGGTACTGGGCGCTTTACTTTATAGGATGGCTGGGAGGCTGACGAGGCACCATCACTGCAGGCCCCAAGTCCAAGTCTGGACCAAGCTGCTGGGCCAAATCCAGACTCATCAAGTTATCAGCTGTCCAGTGTCGACCAAGACCTTGAAGGGCAAAGTGCCCAATACTAGTTTTCATTAGTAATAAAAAGTAAGAGGTATTCTTTTTTTGGATACGTACATTTATTCTGACACCAAAGATATTGCAACTAGATTAGGGGGTAAAGCTAGTTTCTTTATAAAAGCAAAACTTCTGCGGACAAAGGGATTTATCACGTCCTCTCCAGGCTGGACTTCTGTCAGCTTGCAGGCAGGTGAGCTTAAGCAAATTGACTTAGGTGGGGGCAGCACCTGGACCTGGAACAAATAAGGGTATTGTTTCAACTTTAGGATAAGAACTTGAGGACAAGTCAGAAAAACCAATCATGAATTTCCCGCTTTTGGGGCGGACCAAGGGGAAAGTAGAAGGTAATGGAACAATTTTGACCTATAAGGAGTTATTCCAAAGCCATCCAGGAGCTTCTTATAAGATCGGCAATTAACCAGACAAACAACAGAAGGCAGGCTACTAACTGAACTTCATATGGAAGATGGTGAAAACTGTTTCGCCCATCTCAGTGAGGAGGGCAGGAATGCCAAGAAACAATGGACGGCTGATTATGTCAGGGAAATAGATGATAAGTTTAGACTGGCCTGCCAGTGGGGATGCAAAAGCCCCAAAAAAGCGAGTCAGAATGCCAGGGGCATTGTCACTTAAACGATGTTTGAATATGCTGGGCGATAAGTAACAACGGAGTGCCAACAGTTCGCACATGTGAAAAACAACCCAGTGAGAAACTAAGCTGTTGCAGCCACAGGGCCAATGGGCTTGAGTGTAGGGAGTCGCGAGATTAAAAAATTCCATTAACAACTTGACATAATATCCCAAGTGAAAATGTTAAGGACTAAAGTCAATAACATGGCTGGGCAACCCAGTTGATACAAGGCCTTCAGGGCCACATTGCAAATGCCACTGGGAATCAACAAGAAAAATTTGAACTATATTTAATAAATTCATGCATAGCAAGATTTTTATTAAATTAAATAGTAAGATAATTAACTTTCAATTTCTTCAGTGCATTACAACTGCTTAAATAGACTATTGATTGGGGAATAGCTTACTAACGTGTGGATTAGAGGCCCTCAAGATTTGACCTAACCTGAGAAACTTTGAGTGAGGGGTAAGACAAACTTATTAAAAACCAACTTTGAAAGTACTGGTGGTGGATTGAGTCATCATCAGTTCATTCACAGATGCCCAATTTGCGGATTTTCTTTGGTTCCAATTATTAGAGTACCGGAATTTCGCCTAATGGCAGTAAGATCCTCCTAGGCCACCCCACATAGGGCTAGCCCAAGAGGTCAAGAACGGGTTTGGGGCACACAATCCATCTACACCCTGTCACTCCAGCATCCATTTGGACAAACAAGATATGTCAGACGATAAATTTAATACTTTATGGGAGGGTTTCAAACTGGTGGCAACAATTTCCAATGGCCCAGTGTCAATGGCTAGTTTTTCTAAGGATTTGAGTCTAGACGCTTGATTTGCAAAAAGTACCCGCTTTTGGCTTTGTTGCCAATTTTGTGAAGCTCTCAAGCCTTGTTAAAGTTTCATTTCCATTGACTTTATATGAACATTTTAACCCAGGGTGATGCTTACTTCCCAATAGCTTGACACAATTCCCTTGATTAACAGTATCAATTCAGTTAAATTTAGTACTGGGATAGGTGACAGGTTCCTCAAAGGATAAGTTGTTACCCACCTCTAGTCCAGCACATGGGTGAGGTCACACAGGGTGATGAAAGGGGCAGCTGGCCTTCTCAGACCCATTTTATAATGTGAAAGGAAATGTCACTTGGTCCAAGAAGAGAGGGTACTCCCCCAGACTTACATATGCTATGGTCAGGTCTTTTAAAATAATCGCCAAGTCTGCAATGGACGCATATAACATCAAGAACCTAACGGATAGAAGAATAGTGAACCAAGTCCATGCCACATATATAAAGCATTGGATTCAAGAAAAATAATGAAAGTGTTCCTGAAGGACCTCTGAACCACTAAAGCAGTTATGTCCTGATTTTTTGTTAAGTCCTAAAAAAGAACATCTGAACCAAAATAGATGGTTAAGTCTAAAAAATAAGACCTCTGAACCATGAAAACTATTAGGTAAGAGTATATCAGGAACCAGTTTGAGGGAATAAAAAGGATGGAATGCTGAACTGAGTATAGATCAATTCCCATAAGAGTAAGAAAAAATAAAGATAAACATTTGATAAGCATGCAAAAAAGAAATGTAAAAACATAAAACAGCATATATTTTTTGTTTTTTTCTATTTGGTATCCTCAACTAGTGGATGATTCGCCTATGTCGCCTCTTTAGGTAAGATGGATGTCAATGGGAGTAAACAAGCCATCAAAATTTATTTAAGAGCAAACAATAGTGATGGCCAAACCCACCTGAAGACAAGTTTTTTTGAGCAGAGGCTGAGCCCTGAGAGAACGTGACCAGGGGAAGATAAACTCTAAAATGTTGGTACTAGCCATATGCAATACTCTGGATAGGAGAGGAAAACAGCAGAAAAGGAAAAGGCATTTGGCAAATATCCCTGAATAATCCTAATATGGCACTGCATTGGGAGATCAATATTGAGTGCCTGCCAGCGGGCTTCAAGGACGTTGGACACGTGGGCCAGCATGGAGCAAGGGATAATGGAAGGAGACGCTAAATCATGCCTCTTTTCAGAGTCATTAAGGGGAGGTATTGATGCGAAGTGCCAGAGATGAGGTAGTTGTGTAACAAGCAGACAGTATCCTGAAGGCGACGGCTGCAAGCTCCTGAAACTGAAAAAAAGTATAATGGAATTTGAGAGAGACCAAAGGCTTTGTGGCCCAACTGCAAAGGGCTTAGACAGAGAATTGAAGAGATTAGGGTTTAACATACCAATCTAAAATGCTTGAGTGATTGAAAGTGTTAAGAGCCTTAGCAAGAGCCTCAGATACTCTGCTTTTTTTTCTGTCAACGAGTACTTGAAGTTGTCTTGATTCCTGATAGTTAATTTAGACGAAAGCATTGCTAGCTTATAATAATGGCCAAGCTGAAAAAGGAACTATGGAAGCAATTTGGCTGAAACGAAATGTCTGACTTATATTGGACGGTTATTGCTTCAGTAGGCAAAATAATTCATATGGGATTGGTTGAGAATGGAGACAAATCTAGCAAAGTGCTAAAGTCCATATTAGGAACTGATGGAAGAGGGAGAAAAATCTGTAATTCGTTTGAGATGGTAGCTCCTTTGGTTTAATCAAATTAGATACCTTTTTGGTAATTCAGCAGAAGGACTACATACATGCCCTTGACTTAGAGTATGGATCTTAGTGGGACCGTAAATGAGAATATGCAAGTGGCACGACTCATCAATTGGAAGAGGCGGGCATTTTCTTCAGAAAGATTGTCAAGAAATTTTTGGTACCAGGGGTTAGATGAATTTGAAATATGTGCTGGGCAAGCTGGGATGTTGGACTTTTCATAATAGTTGAAATTATCCACCTTAATGTGGAATTAAGCTCTGATTTTACTGATTTTAGTTCAATTAATTTCTAATTTATAAACTAAGCTCTTTGAAAAGAAAATACAAGAATGATATGAGCAAAAAAGTTATTAAGAGTAAATATAATAACTTTTCTTTCTCGTTGCAATCACTTTTGCAACCTATTCAATTCAAGACTGAATCTAGTTTGATAATCTCACAGAGGAGATTAGTCTGCGCCCATGTCAGGAAGCAGTTGGCAAGTAAGGTAAGAGGAGCAGGTGGAAGGCCCGCGGCTTCCAACGTTTGAAAACGCCTCAGAGAAACCGGCGGAATAGACAAAAATTTTAAAAAACTGGCGGTCACTATTTCCCCAGAGATACTCGCATGGCAAGCACGATGCAACCAGTACATCAACACGCCACACTCCCAGCCACTTTCGTTGGTGGAATTTGGAGTCCGCGTGTTTCTGGACATCCAACAAATGGCCTTAAGGGAAAAATTTTGTGAAGATGTGCACACAATTTTCCTGACCGCGGTGTACGTTGCACCTCACTCCATGTCACGTGGTTGGCTGGACCTAGGTTTCAAAAGCAAAGAGGCAGCAGACGAGGCTGCAGCAGTGTGCGTAGTGGTTGACCTCCCCAAAGGGCAACAGGTCCTCGAAACCAAATGCACCAGATGGACAGAATCAAACCAAATTTTCCTCACGTTTGACTTTTTGCCTACTACGGTAAAATGTGACATTTTGGAACAACACCTGAAAGATGGTCTTGCCATATATGGCGAAATTTAATCTTTCAAAATGCAACGCTTCACGCTGATGCCACACCTGTGCACCAGCAAAGCCATTGCAGTCCTGACCCCAACTGAGGAGATCATGAAGGACCTAACCCAGATCCCGCACTCCACTTTTATTGATATTGCAGGGCATAACACCCACCCATTCTGGGTGACTGTGGACAGCGCGCCCCCATTTGCACCCACTGTGATGCGTTCAACCATAAGGCGCACGCATGCCCCACCAAGGAGGGCATCACATTCTAAGAGTACCCCTCAGCGGCCATGGCCAGCGGAGAGGCACACTACAAACCAACTGCAAGCACCAAAGAGGCTTTCCCGTGGGGAGCACAAGGCTGCTACCTACTGGTAAAGCCTATCTCCCCGCAAGAGCAGAAGAAGGCCAAGCAGGCCTGCAGGGCCGCAGCCAAGGAAGCGGCCAAAGCCACCACCGCTATCCCACACTCCCAACGCCAGGAGGACATGGAAACCTTCACAGCAAAAGCAACTCAGGAATCCATCAACCAATCAGATTGGAAAGCCCATGCTGAGTGGGCCACTCAATCTGAGTATCCAATGGGGGATTCAAGCTCACCCAATCATTGTACCCAAGCTCCGGTCAAAACTGACTTGGGACCCATCCCAACTGAAATTTTTTTTGACCTGTTCAACGGTGCACCAAACTCATCTGCACCACAAAAAATTCGTCCAACGTCGGGAAAACAAAAAGCGAAGGCTAAAGCCAATGCAACTCTTTCCACAAAAATTAACAAAAACCCCAATAGCATTGCTGCTAACACCCATACTGCTGTGAAGGCCCATGGGGATCTAGAGGAGGCTGGTGGGCCCGGGTGCCCATCCCCTTGCACCTAAGGTGCAATGGGGGAAACCTTCACTTTAGGGACGCTGAATATTGCTGGACTCAAGGCCTCCCCATTCCAGGCTAGGAAACTGAGTTTTTTACATCACAAACTACCCGTGGATATCCTGGCCATCCAGGAGTCCCACTGTCCATGAGGTTCTGAGGAAGCTTGGAAAACAATGCTCCTCCCATCCCTATCCTTTTGATTGAAGCACTGTGGGGTGTTAATTCAGAAAAATAATTTTTTCAAATTTTTATCTTCAGAAACATTCCTAAATGGCCAAGTTCTCATTGTCACTTTCTCATGAGCCAATGTAGCGCACGCAATTGTCAACATTTATTCCCCAAACGGTGCATGTGAGCATCGGGAATCTTTCTCATCAGTCAAATCCCTCCCACTACCCCCAGACTCTTTCCTAGTCAGTGACATGAACTGTTGGCTAAACACACCAACGGACCGTTGGCCTTCCTCACCCCACACCCCCCAGGGTCACGTAGAACTGCGCGTTCTAAAGGCCACCCTTGGGTTAATGGATGCGCTGCTGTGACATACCTCACTGCTCAAAAACATCATGTGTCACCATGTCCACAATGGCCAACTAAGGTCCATGACCCGCATCGACCTTATCCTAATGCTGGCGAAATTCCAACCCCACATCTCCCACTTCAAAACAACAAAAATGGGATTCTCCAACCATCAACTGGTCTCACTAACCTACCACCTACCTGTCACAGCTTCTAAGGCCCCACATTGGTGCAAAATCTGCCCCTCCAAGCTCGCGTTGCCAGAATTTTCCACGTGGGTGGAAGCGGCAACTTTGGCAAAAAAGATTTGTTGCACTGTTTTGCATGGACCCCATTTCCACATGGGCAACTTTCAAAGATGACACCATCCGCCACTCTTGCCATCTCTCCTCCAGATGCTCACGAGCCACATCAGTGGTCATTTCGCGCGCTCTGGCAGAGTTGGCACACCTGGAGTTCAACATCCCAGCTACAGGATACAGTTCTGCATGGGGCCGGAAGTGGGTGGAGGCAGCCACCCACCTCAACGCACTCGAAAGGCAACACAAACATCAGGTTTGTGTTCAGTACAGGGCCACACGCATCACAAAAGGCGACAAGTGCACCACATATTTCTTTAAAAAAAAATTTGCACCATGCCAGAGCGTGGCCTGCACACAGGTGTGAAGATCAGATGATTTCATTGCAGATATGCCAGCTGAAGTGGCAATCGAAACACAAAAGTATTACTCCAAGTTTTACCAATTTGATCTAATTCAGCTGGCCAAAGTGGCGGAATTTCTCGACTGAGCCCACATCCACACCATTTTCTAATACCCAGAAATAATGAATTTGATTACTCCGACTGAATTATGGATAGCCATTCGCGGTGCGCCAAACCAAAAATACCCAGGCCCAGATGGCATTCCATATGAGTTCTACAATAAGTAATTCAGGTATATATCCCCATTGCTGCTCGCCTCACTTAACCAAAGCCTGTTGGAAATGTGCCTCCTACCAGGAGGACATGAGGCCTTTACCGTCAAACTCTTCAAGAAAGGGGATAAGCTAGACTTAGCCAACTGGCGCCCCATTTCTCTAACAAACACAGACACTAAAATTTTAACAAAAATCATGGCTAACTGTTTAGGGACTGTAGCATCTGACACCATCTCCCCAGAACAATTCGGTTTCATACCTAGAAGGTCAATTTGGGATAACGTGCACTCTGTGGCTAATGTATGTCTATCCACAGCCTCTGGGGCACTTGTATTCTTGGACCAACAAAAGGCCTATGATAGAGTAAACTGGGAATACCTCAGGGCCTGCCTCCATCAATTCTGCCTACCCCCTCGCTTCATCAACTGGGTGATGCTGCTCACAGAATCTGCAACAATGGCAGTACATGGCCCTGGCTTCCTAACAGAAGTAGTCCGCCCTCAAAGGGGCTTGCGACAAGGGGACCCCCTCAGCCCATCCTTTTACAACTTCAGCCTTGACCCACTACTGCAAAATGTGAATGCCCAACTCACCGGGGTCCATGTGCCAGGCCAAGCCCCAGTCAAGATAATGGCATTCGCAGATGATTGTGTGGTTGGGGTGTCTAATAATCAAGATGCACGCGTTCTTGAAGCTCTCATCCAGGAGTATTCCTGGGTAAGCAACGCGGCACTGAACGCTTCTTAAACCAAAATCATCCTCCTTGGTCAGTTTCAGAACTGCTGGACCCCAGCAATTAGTTCACAACCCGGCCCATCTGCTCACCCACGTCCTCGCCCTACTAACTCAACACACACCGCCCCACTGGTGCTCCCCTTTGCGCCACGTCCTACCATAGGACCGGTACGCCATCTGGGCGTGTGGATGGAGGCAGGCGGATACGCGTCAGCAGTAATGAAGTGCCATATTCTTGACAACGTGACGAAGCAAATCGCCTCTCTCAGAGCCCACCCTATTTCCCTTACTGGCAGGGTTGTTATAGCCAACTCTATGCTCCTCTCCAAAGTCTGGTTTATAGCCCACGCCATCCCCTTCTCCCTAAGCTTCTTCAAATCCTTGTATGCCTTGCTGCAAGGATGGCTTTGGTCAGGCCACCCTCCACCATTATGGCTGGAGGTCATGTTTGGCCCTCATCATCATGGTGGCATGGGCCTGCTTGACTTCAAAGCCCATGCTGCCAAGATCCTGGGCACCTGGATTGCGGCCGTCACCACCCCTACACTCCCCTCCCAACACTGGTCCCGCGCAGCCCGCTCCAACTTCTCCCGCGCCTTGGGCCTCAACAATCCATCGAACCCCCACTCCCTGATGAAATACCTCGCATCACACACATTGGCCACAGGTCCTCACGGGACTAAAACCCACTACAAGCGAATCCTCCTCTCCATGCGGAGCGCTGAGTGGAGAATTCGTATCAGTGGACATACAACCCAAAGAGGCCGCTCCTCTCCTCAGTTCACACAAGAGGTACAGGGGCTACTCATCCATGATGGCGTGATCCCCATTCGACCCCATGTCCTATCCAGGGTGGACTACCTGGACATGATGGACATCCCTTACTCCATTGAGACCCAAAAAACTATCTGGAAATATGTACACCATCCTCTATAGCAGCCTCAAGTCCGCTCCCATGTGTGGCGCTGCCCAAGGCGGGTGTATCATACAGCTGAGCGCTCTAACGCTTTACACTCATCCTGTGTCGTGTGTGGCCAGTATGGAACGCTGTTGCACCGCCTGGAGAAGTGTCCTACCTCTAAAGTGATATAGCACGAAGTTTAACATCTGCTGGGCCAGGATCAAACACATCCCTTCAGTCTGTCAAGAGATATTTTTGCTTTATCAATGGCTTTCCCCTTCCACCCTCCCTCCATGCTTTGGTGGTTGCAATCGCCATGTGGACTATCCACACGATTGTCTTGGATGCCATTGCAGGCTCCACCCCCACCCTCCCAGAAGCTGTCCACAGATTTTGGTCTCATTTGGTGGACCACTTTCAAGCGTGGATGTTTGGATACCTCCCATCGCAACACCAACAGCTGGTCTCCTCCTGGTTCCTAGTCTGGTTCATCAAATCAAACCCCTTCCTCCACATGTGTTAAGTTGTGGCTACGGCCCCTCCACAGGTTCCCTCCCCCTCCCCATAAGTGGCGTTCCCGTTGGCAACAAGAGATAGCATCGCTTCTCTGGGGTACCTTCCCTGGTACTAAGTTTTGTCTCTTCTGAGTCATATTTGAAGTGTCCGTCCCATGGTCGGCCTTCCCCACAATAAACTTATAAGAGTAATTATAATAAGAACAGTAATTTCTCTTTCTTGGTTTTTTACCATGAGAAGTGACATTGATGGTAGTAGCCTCCTGAAAAGGATGAGGAGAAGGATCAAGGAATCAAGGATGTTGTACCAAGATCCTGTAAATGACAAAGGGTCATATAGCCCTAACCTGGGGAAACCAGCTTTTGGGACTAGCATTGTCACAAAAAAACTGACTAGCCATCATGGCAGTGTGTTGTGAGGACTGCTATATGCAGAGGCGGCAGTGATTAATAAAGGATTAGAACCACATGTTAAAGGTTGTCATGAGCAACACTGAGTGCTGAAAGGGCTGTGCTATACTGGAAGTTTGGAAGTCTTCAACCTGGCCCAAGGTGGCATTATCCTATCCCAATCTTATTCTTGCTGATAATCTTAGGCAAAAAGGGGATGTGTTGGAATTTTCCCCCCAACTTTCCAGCTTCCTAGGTTGGAGAAACTGCTGGTTCACTAGGGGATAAAAACCCGCTAGAAATTAATTAGAGATAATTGATTTCAATACTAGTTTAATAAAGTCAACAGATCTTTGAACTCTTTTCTATGTTTGGATTTGTTAGAGTCAATTTGTATGAATGCATAAGGAGTCATTGTGCAGAGTTGCTGACAAAATTGAGTCATTTGATAGTTGATTGTTAATTAACTATTAGGTTACTGATTGGGATTAGTCAAGTTTCATCATCAACTGATTGGGAATCTGTTAAAATCCTAGGTTCTTCACCGATTAATAGTTCCCAGGATGGTTAACTGCACAGGTTTGGTGTTGTGCAATCCTTCACGTTGTCTGATAGTATATATTTGAATGATAATAGTATGAAGCATGTTATCCATAATTAAATAGATCACTGGTGTTGGGTTCAACTCTTGACAAGTATTTCTCCTTAAAATACTTAAGATGTCCTCAATAAGGATTCGTTCCCTTATTCACCTAACTTGATCCATACTCAAATCCTAGTTTACGGCCTCTCTCTGGTGACACACAGTTGGCAGAAATTCCCATCTAAGCTCAGCTTCCCTTCTTTGGATCCTCGATACTTACTCTTTATCATAAAGATTCTCCAATTAAAGCACACAAAAATAATTTCTGTGAAGATGAATAAAAATGTTAAATGAAGTATGTTAAAGTAAAAATACTAATTTCTGTTTTTTCTTGTTAATTGCTGTTTTTCATTATTCTTCTCTTCTATTATAAGATATATGAAGGGATATAAATGATAATGATAAGGCTTTGTAACCAAATGGCAAACCATTTAGCTTTAACTTCTGATAACTTGGGTTCAAATCTCCTTGGAAAAATGTAATTTATTGATAAATATTACTGATATATATTATAATGACAGAATGGTCTGATGCAAGGGATAAAGAAGCGCTAATGTTAAACAACAGTTTGCCTCCGATCTTTAAAGAATTGATTTTCACATCAATCAAGTAACCTCTTACATCCCAGTAATTTCTAGTCACTTTAAGGGATTAGAGACATAAGCTTATGTTTTTTATGGCTTCCTGCCAAGTAAGGATCTTGGTCCACCTGGCAGATTAATTTCTTAGCACCTGTATCAACCCCAGGACGGGTGAATTCAAATGGAAAGTCAAGCCGATCTTTATCTCTTCCAGAATATGTTTTTTAAAGGTCATTCTTAAGGGAATTTACAGTGGGAATTTGTCTCTAAACTCTTTGTTGGCAACTCAACAATGAAACAGCAGCCATTGCCATTGAATTACTCTACGTTGTCTCATCAACGATTGTCTTCCCCATACTGGCTAGGATTCTGTCATTAGACATCCTTGAGACCTAGACTGAAAAAGTTGAAAATGTGTCCCTAACAAGTTTTCCTTCAATCCCAGCAAACCAACCATATTTGGCAAGCGGACTGCTTAAATAATGGGGCTTGTTACCCATTAAGGCAGGTTGAAAACCAACGATTTCTCCCTAGTTGCAGGTGGCATTAACATCCCTCACAACTTGATCCTTAAATCCTAATTTTTTGGTGATAAAAGCCAACCAATCCCAATTGCCACACCTGTTAGTTGATCACCAATCAACTATCAGATGGCCCCATTTCATCAGCAACTCTGCCCGACGAGATCTTAAGCATTCACCTGGATCAATTACCAATGGATTTGACCCAGGAAAATTACCTAAAATCCTTTAAACATTCTTACCCAAAATTAAAATCAACTGATATCCTATTCACTTTGCTATAGGGAATTATTCCCTAACAACCCCTGATATCAGACATCTGGAAATGTGGGCAAAAATACCAACATAATCTAAGTAGAAGCTGTGAAGCGAGTGACGCTGCCTGCAACTAGGAAATTGATTGGTTGGATCACAACCTGCTATAATGGTTAAATAGTTCCATTACCTAAGAATGTTGCAAGCCAAATGTGATCTGTTTGCTGTGATCAAGCAGAAGTGTTAGGGATACGTTTTCATGCTTTCTTACATTTTAGGTCTTTGGGAAGTCCAGCAGAGAGTTCCCTAACCCAATGGAGAAGACCATCGGTAGAAGAGAGTTTAAAGGAAATTTCTATAGAAACGGCTGACATTTCCTTAATTAGGCACCAACTGAGTAGTTGGTCACCAATTTCCACTATAAATTCCCTAGTTATTGTAACAATAAAGCATATCAAATCATAATATCAGGATCATTCACACTTACTCTACAGACCTATAATTTTAATTAAAAGCTTTCTTCTGCTTGACATTACTTTTGAGCAAGTTGAAAAAACAAGTCGATTTTTCACCACTGCCTAAACGCATCAATTTCCCAATTCATGTCCTTAGATCCACCACCTGCTGCCTCAATGTGGGGCAGCGGTGCTCCACCTGCTAGCATTTATCACCTGGCAGGCAAACATGGTCAAACTGCCTAAACCAGTCCACCAAATGCATCTGGCTTCTTTGTCCCTCCAAGGGACTTAACACTAAACCTTCTGTGTCTCCATCCAACCTACCCCCACCCCCTAGCCCTATCTAGATCCAATACCCATTTTTGCCTCTGCATTGAGTATGGATATCTCTTCCCATATGCTGACAAAGCAATTATTGAGCTGGCAATGGTTACCTTCACACCAGCAGGATATATTGACTTCTACCCTTACAAGGGCTATTTTGATATTGGCTTCCCCACTGAAGAGAACGCGGCCACTGCAGCAGCAACGACCTTAATATATTAAAACACCCATTACCACCACCCTTACATGTCTCCCAAATGCTACCACACTTGTGGTGAACTTTGCAAACCTTCCATCAAACCTTCCCCCTCAAACACTCTATGAGAGTTGATGTCAAGTCTGTCCACTTATGGCACAGACCCCATACTCCAATTCATTGTCCCAGGTGGTGTGAACGCCTTGCAGCACCTTGGGCAATGGCCACCGTTACCACCCACCATCTGAAAATGACCCAGCACATCTGACCATGTACCTAAATCACATCTTCATCCAATTATTTCTTTTAAGCTCACACCAACAATGATTGCATAATTTCACCTCTGCCATGAATTGGACCAGTGAAAAAGCATGTCAATACAATTCACACCATGCGAACATGGTTAACTCCACCCATTAGGCCACACCAACAGCGTTTGAGTGGGGATTTTGGCTGCCCACACCCCAGGCCATGCGCTTATATCAGAAGCAAAATCTAGAACCTCAAATCCAGGCCAAACAATATAAACCCATGACAACCAATTGGGAGCTGAATTTGGACTCATATATAATCCAAAAATTTCCCGCCCCAAAGCTTACCCAACCACAGCCACCTATCACTGAATCAATCCAAGTTAACTAAACTCCCTAGATCATATTGGATGAAGTGTCCAATTTGGTGAAATTGTATCACCTCTGGCTAAACCATTCGATTTAAGTTTGTATCTGAATTCAGATTTTGATGCCCATTCCTACCAATAAATTTGATCCCAAACCCAATGCTATCCCATATTAAAGCGACCAACAGCTTGCCAAAGTCACGGTAGCCTCACCTAAAAATCGTCATTTACACGAATTCTTGGCAAAATCAATCTCTTAATTTAAACAAGGATTGGACATCACCTCATCCCCCCTGATTTCCCTGTAGTTATATAGAGGAAATCAAACGCCTAGCTGAAACTTCCGCCAACGCCATCAATTATGTTGCTGAAATAGCAGATTTTCCACATCCACACGTTTAACCAGAACCAACATTGCAAAATTTGCCCACCTTCCTGATGCCCACACCCAAGCTGAACACCATGTGGCCAAACTCATGGGGGCTATGATTCAGGCCCAAATTCTCAGTTTTAAAAAATATCTGCTCCACCTCGACCATCATCCCGTGGATGCACCAACCCCTTTGCTATCAGCATTAGTCCGCCTTTTCATTGCTGAAGCTAAATTGATGCTGAAATCAATAATAGGCCTGATCCCTCCCCCCATCCACCATGGTGGGATAAACAGCTCGATGCTGTGTCACCTGGTAAGTTATTTTCTCGTGATCTTATTTGTGTGTCTTGATGCCATTTAGGGTGGTTGATTAATATTTGGCTTTTAGTTGGAGTTTATGTTTTGGTAATGTCCGTCCCCTGGTCAGCATAACTCGAATAAATTAAGGTATCAGATCGTAATATCAGTAATAAGTTCTATTTATATTCAGTTTGTTGCTGTAGTACAACTAATGTGAACTCTTTTGTGTGATAAGAATCAGATATTCTTAGAATAAAAGTAAACCTTTGAAGCAGATCTCACCTGACTCAGTGTGATAGGAACTAAGGACAGAAAAATCTGAATCTGCAATTAGATTAAGTTCAGCTGGAATAGGGAAAAAGTCACTAATTGTCAGCATAATCAGCATTTTGTGGAACATTCTAAGTTTAACGTTGGATAACATTAGACTCTGGTTTATTTATTCATCTGAATATAATAGTCAGCATACTATTATCACCCATCGATCAACATCAGTTAACGCAAATCATGCACATAGCCAAACCTGTGCAATAACTTCTGGAAATGATTAGCAATATACCAAGATTTTAACAGAGGGTAATATGCATCTTCAAGGCAGGATACTTCCAAGGGCTTAGCAGGACTGTTTTTACAGTGTGCAAATCCATCTCCCCCTATTCCCATATCTTATGAGCTTTAAATAATAACATGAGGTAAAATTTTCTACTGTCCTATTACTGCCCATCTTATAAATAAAAAACTTCTGTTTCATGTTTTAAACATTTTGTTAACTAACAAACTTCTGAAATGAGAATGATCATTACCTTGGCCCAAGTTAGTCCAAGTCATAATCTTGCACCAAGGATCTTTGAGCCTTGTAACTTATACATCCTTGAACATGGCGAGTCTTTTGTCATGGATTCGGCTGATAAGAATTAGACTGGGCACTCATTCAGGGTGCGCGAGCACCCAGTGGAGAGCCCAGAATGCCATAGGCACAGCAGTCTGAGCAACTTGCAGGAGTGGGATTCTATTGGGGACTTGAGGAAAGTAAAAGTTTATTAACGTTATGAAGGCCCCCAAGACAAACCAGATGGTTGCAATGGGGGTAAATGCAAGCCTTGAGGGGGCAACACCCAAGGGTGGGAGAGGTAGGGAGGATGACAACTCCTCCAGGGTTCACAGTTTCTGGCCTTCTTATTCAAACTAGTGAGCATGCACTCCAGCATGGGGTGACACAGGGGCCACCACATGATCAGAATAGGATTGGGATGAGGAATGTGACACACAAAGGGGTTGGGACTGAGCTTCCCATGAATGGGGTACTCTAGGCTCCACAGGTGGGCTGAACTATCAGCGGCAAAGCCAGGTGTTGACCCTGAGGCCTTGAGCAGTGGAGCAGGGCTTCTCTGGTTTTTCTCCAACTTGGGAGCAGTTTTGAAAATTTCATCAGTAGAGCGGACATGAGGGTTTGCATTAAATGCACATTCAATAACAAATGATACAGCAGGTTCATCGTTAGGGACAAGCTCGTTTATTACATTTTTGATCCGCTGCTGTGTGGCAGGGTTGAGCAACCAGATGATTCAGTTAGCATAAATCAGGATAAGTACTTTATTGATAGCGCACTTCAACAGATTGATTGGCAGAATTTTTATTAGAAAGTAAAGCGATGGAGGCCGCATCAAGATGTATAGTAAAATTGAGGTTTATTGAGCGCAAAGCACAAGAAGATAAGAGTTTGAACTGGCAATCGCCCTGGGCAGGGCAGTTGCCTTAAATAATGGGTGAATTGCATAGGGGAGGTATCATGGGATAAGTTGTTTATGGTTTGGAGATGGGATTTAGACGGCTGGCAGGGAGGGGATGAAGGGAAGCTCAAAACTTTGGTAAAATTGAAAAACCTTTGCAAAACATTTTCCACATGTTTGGAATAATCCGTCAATGGTGACAATCTGGATCCTGATTATCTAAGTCAGCCTGTTCGCATGATCTAAATTTTCCAGATTCATCCCAGGAGGCAGGGGACTCTGGGTTGAGTTGTTCTGAACCTGGTTTGAACTCTCAATTGGGCTCTTTGCATGATCTGAACTTTCCAGATCTGTCCTGGAGAGTTGTGAAGCTGGTCTATGTCGTTTGGTTCTTGGTTTAAGATCTGAGTCATGCCCTGACCTGATTTCCAGCACTGGCTAGTCTGAACTGGCTCCCTCATCCCGGAATTTGCAGACTGGGTTCTGATCTTGGTGGGTGCTATTTACCCAAAATTTTTTACATAGTTTTTCAAGGTAGAGGAGGGTCCCAGGGGCCTGCCCATGGCCACTGGTGTGCGCAATATCTCTGCAGACCCTCTCTATCAAGCTTACCAGGGTTGCGGAGGGGGAAGGGGTTGGAATGGGTAATCCTTGGGGGGAAGAGAAGTCACCCAGCGCTTGTCTACCACGTGTGCCAAGTCGCTCAACTGTGTCAGGGGGTCCACTTGGCCCTTGTGACCCCCTTGTGTTCAGAAGGGGTGTTGCTCCCTATCCAGTTGCAGGGGCTGGTCTTCAGGACATACACCTCTTGGCAGTCGCTCACACCATCCATGCTAACTTGTAAATCTGAAGAAGACCTTAATTGTTCTTTTTCTTTAAGTGTACATAGTATAAAAAGAAGGTTATAGTTAGATCTCCTTCAATGAAGTGTGGTGATTTTATATGACCACAATATTCAGCTTAGTATTTGTAGTGATTAAATGTATTAATGATTCTTTTATATAATCTTATCTTAATATATAAGCTTTGGGACGGTTGCTTAACTACATTCAGTAGTTTGGCAATATTATCCAATTAAATAATCTATGTGCTTTTTAATGATGCTAATCAAATGATAGTTATATTTATAATTTAGTCAGGGGATTGTTGCTGGCATTGTGTAATTAATAAGCTGGCTTTTAAACTGGGCACTTACTCATAAAAATTGATCAATTATAGTAGCCATTTTAATGGATGGTAAGAATGGCACTTAATCATGATATTCTCTATGAAAATAAGCTGGGATTATTCTTGATTTCAAACTGTTACCTGTTTTGTCAGCTAATGTGTCAAGGTAATTGTGATGCCACAATTGATATATCACATGTCTTCAAATGCTCTCGCTCATAAGAAATCCCTAATTTTAATATTAACATTTTCTCAGATTTGTAACTTGTTATGTTTGTTTGCTTCCAGTTAAATTTATCAAGAAATTAAATTATCTTTATAAGTATCATTTACCAGAGTGAGGCTAAAATCACTTGTTCACCAGGTTTGTTAGAGTAAGACTGAATTTACTCAAGTTTAAGAAATTTACTAGCTAGTTGTTGTCATACAACTACCAATCTTTATATCAATTAAAGATTCACCAGTTAAGCGAACTTGTGCATCAATAAAAACTATGCAGTTGTTACATTTGTTGCTCACTATATGGGAGTCAAGCTTGCTGAAATCCATAACACTAAATTTACTAGATGATATGGAGCATATGATTACTCAGGAGGAGTAATCTTAGGTCGCCAGCCAGTGTAAAAATATCCACTTAGGGATAGGTATGTTAGTTTACCCTAAATATTTATTTTATCTAACCCGAGTAAAGCTGACCAGGGGATGGTCATTACTGATATGTGTTTAGAAATGGGAGGGAGGAAAAGCGATGACTAGATAGGATTGGGCACCCCGGGGTACACAGGCGTTCCCTGTTGCCAGCTGGGACTGCCAGGTATGGGGGATTGGTGCTCTACTCCAAAGGGGTTGCCCCCACTATGGAGCAGGTGTGAAGGAAGGGGTCCATGTACAGAGAACTAGAGCGAGAACCATGACTTTATGAGCCTCTATTGCCTTGGCTTCATATACCCATAGAGCCAAGCTTGGAAATGCTCCAGTAAGTGGACGTGGAACCTATTGACGGCCCATGGATGGTAGGGACATGCCCTTGAACGCATCCAAGGCAATAGTGTGGATCGTCCACATTGCAATGAGTATCAATAGGGAGCACAGGGTAGATGGGATTGGGGATGTAAGTCAGATTGCAAGGAGGCTCTTCAAGAAAGAGAAATCCTGGTTATCTTGGATCTTGAGCAGGCGTGAGACTTCTCACCATATGGCTCTGGACAGGGGGCAGGTTTCTAAGAGGTGGTGTAGGGAGCCCTCTCCTCCACATACTGCACATGTTTTGTGGAGGGAATAGGTGCGGTCCGCCATTCTGTAAACCCTCCTTAGACAGCGTCAGGCGTTGACTCTTACCCTTGGCTGGAGGAGTGGATGGTGCGTCATTCTCCATATTGCCTTTTGTGTGGCTAGGTCGTAGGGGATGTCCAAAGCGTCTATGTAGTTGACTCTGGCGATGGTTAGGGTCATAATAAGTATGTCTTTGTGGGGGTAGTCTTCTGGCTTTCATAACACGAAGTGGGATCTGGGTCGTCCCCTTCCCTGCACTGTACCAATGGTAGCGACAGTCCACCCCACGTGGTGGATGATTTGGAGGAGGCGCTTTAAGTGAGGGGGGTTCCATGCGGGCCTGTTGTGTTGGGGCAGTTAGTGAGGTACATTAGTAATCAGGAAGGGTGGTGTGGGTTAGGTATTTTGAGTGCCTTGCGCAAAGTTGGCCCTCGCTGCCATGGACCAGTGCTGTTATGGGGGTCCAGGGTTAGCACTTCCTCTATCTAGGTGCCCAGGATGAGGTAAGCGTGATTTTCAAAATCCATCAGGCCCATGCCTCTTTTGGAGCGTGAACCATATAGCGTTTTGACCCGATTGGGTGGGCAGAATCCAGGCCACAGCCAACCCTGGATGAGTGCAAGGATATATGTTATAAAGGTGGGCAAGAAGAGGATTGCATGTTTGGGGAACCACCGCATTGGGAGGATGAGCAAGTTGGCAACTGCCACTTGCCTCATTAGCCCAGGAGATCTACCCTTGAATGAGGCGATTCTGGTGGATATCCGTTGCAGCAGGTTATTCTCAATCATCTCATTTGCATACCCCCTGTTTCCAACCATGTCCCAAGGTGGTGGACAGGGGTGGTGGTGGGGGGTAATGCAAAGGTAGGGAGAGTGAGTTTTTGCATATTGGGTTGTGTGTAGTGGGGGATGTGGTCCAGTTGGTGATGTATTTGCTAAGGAGGATTAATTTGGTTTTCCGTTTATTAAGCAATGCATTACTCACCACGGAGTATTCCTCTAGGTTGCATTCCAGATGTCAGGTGTTGCTGTTGTCGGCTATACTTGTTACACAGTCATCTGCAAAGGCTAATATCTTAACAGGGGGCTGGCCTTGCGCAGTTATGCCTCTGAGGCGTGAGTCAGCAACGCAAAGAAATGGTCAAAGCTGAATTTGTATAGTAGTGGGCTGAGGGGGTCCCAATGCTTGAGCCCTCTCCATGAGGTGATCCTGTCAGTCAGGAAGCCAAGCCACATACAGCCACTGATGCGGATTCCGTGAGGAGCATCCTCTGTTGATGAACCTGGATGGGATGTTGAAAGCATGTAGGCACTCTTTTAAGTATGGCTAGCTAATGCGGTTGTATGCCTTCTCCTGGTCAATGAATACCAGGGCAACGTTCACTTTGGATTGGCATACATTGGTGATAGGGTGTATGTTAAACCTGATGGAGCACCCTGGTGTAAAACCAAATTGGTTGGGTGATAGGGCTTTAGAGGCTAGTGCGCCCAGTCTAATAGTTAGAATTTTTGTGAGTAGTTTGATGTCAGTATTTTAGAGTGCTATCAGGTGCCAGTTGGCCAGGTCCTGTCTGTAGCCCTTTTTAAATAGGTTAATGACATAGGAGTCCTGGCCTCCTGGCAGGAGACGGGTCTCCAGTAAGCACATATTCATAGACGCTAGGAGAAGGGGGGCGATATGTTTAAAGTATTTTTTATAAAATTCGTAGGGTATCTCATCAGAGCCTAGCCATTTCCTATGTGAAGCACTGCGGAATGTATTCCAGAGCTCCTCCTGCATTATCAGGTTTAGAAGACCACAGTTCAGCGGTGCACTATGTATACCTGCAGAGTGTATTTTTTAATTTTTGGGGGTTGGGTGGGGTGTCACGGTAAATTTTGGTGTGATTGTGGTGAATTTCTGCCTTAACCTCTGTTGGGTCAGTTGCACACAGTTCCATCAGCTTTAAGACCTGTGCGCACTGGGGCAGGTTGCCTTGGGGAGTGGTATTGGCGGAAGAAGAAAGCCGAGCAGGTTTTGCCTTCTTTTATGTGCTTACCTTTCCATAATACTTTGATTCTGTATTGGTGTTCATGGATGAGGGCATTTAGACGGGCAGAAATTCCCGCCCATTTGCACCCCCAGTTTGGACTGTATCCAGTTTAGGGTATTGAGTTCAAAATGGTCAAGTTCTGCCAGGGTGCATCTTATTGTGGTGGTATCCGCTGTGTATTTGTGCAATGCAATAGGCAGGTTTTATTTATTAGTTCAGATTCGAATTTTTTCCAAGATTCAATGGGATCCAATGTGAACAGGGTAGTGAATTTTGGGTTTGAAGCTTTTTTCTTGACCCAGTTGGAAATTTTGGGGATTTTTATATTCTCTGGGTATAGCTTCCTCCAGCTTGACATCCACATTTGAGTCCTGGTTGGCATGAGCTGCACCGAAACTAGACAAAGTCTTAGAAATTATTTTTTTGGCAAAGTTCATAATAAATGAGTGACAGGATTTCTGTGCAAGGATGTGGTCAATGTGGCTCATCAAGATGAGCGTACCCTCGTGTATGCTGGGGTGGGTCATGTGGGGAAGGAGTGGAGACCCAGGGGGAGGGTTTTTTACAAGCCTAGGGATGCCTTCATTGCGCGGAACTCGATGTGTCCCTGTGGGTATCCCCTGGGGTTGGGACATTGGTCCATAGTGGGGTCGTCCTAGCAGTTAAAGTCGCCCAACAGGATGGTTTCCGGTGTGAGATTGAGAGTCAGGATGGATTTGAGGAATTGTTTCCTCTCAGATGTGATGCATGGTGCATAGATACAGGCTATCAATAGTGTGGCCTCTTAGTTTGTGATCCTTGCAATTAGGACACAGATGTCTAAGTGCAAGGAGGATTTGACAATTTTTAATTTTTTGTTATTATTACAGATGACTACCCCACAGTAGGACGTGCATATCGACTGGGACAGTGAGACCATGGCCGCCCAGGATCCCTCTTCCTCCTGTAGACAGTGGGTCTCTTGGATGGCTAAGATGTCTACCGGGGGTTTGTGCAGGAAGTCCAGCTTTTTGGCTCAGGATGCTTGAGCCCTGGCTCCTGCAATGTTTAGCATCCCTATTGACACTGAGGTGCCCACAGCGCCTCAGGAGTGGTTGTGTGGGCATTCTGGCCCTAGTCCCTCACTTATTGCCTTTGACTTGCTCCATGTGAATGGTCCAGTTCACTCTGAGACTTATGGCTCCTAACCTTGTGATGATTTTGTGCGGGTATTGTTAGATTTGGGGATTGTATTAAGCTTTTCCACACGTGATTTTGTTTGATCCAAATTGGTGCGCTTATTGGTTTCTGATGTTTTTGGGGTTTGATTCTGACGTTCTGGGCCCTGTTGGCTCATCCATAGTGGATTCAAAATTTCCTGGTAAGTTTATTTGATTGGGGTCATGTGGTGATTCTGTTGGCTTGTTGAAATTTTCTGCATGGGTTGTCCAATCCAACTGTTTGGCTCAAATCACATCCTCCGTGGTTGCTCTGGCTTGGGAGTTGTTTTCTGATTGGCTGGTTTGGCCAATTTACTCTCTGCCCATCTGGATTTGGTTTGGGTTGATGGAGGATGTCACAAGAGATGCAGCCTTGGCCGCTGCCCACTTGCGGGGCTTCTGTACCTGTTTGCATAATTTGGGTGAGATTGGGTCGATGAAAACATTGTGTCCATCCTCCCCCAGAGGAAAGAATGGTTGGCGTCACCATTATATTAAAGGACTCCTCATCTTTGTCCATCACATTGTTGCAAAGGTCTGGGGCCATGATTCCCTCCTTCACAGGGCACACATGCTCCTTGTGCCTCAGTGTGGTGCAATGGTTTCAGATGAGAGGTGCGCGTTCTGGTGTGATGTGATTAGTTTTTGACACACTCCCATCTGGGAGGTGAAGCACCGCAGTGCATGGGATTTTGGTTAAATTCATAGCTATTTTTGGGACCAGGTTGATTACAGCAATTGCCTTTCCTGTGCACAGGTTCAGCATCTTGTAGAAACGCTGTAGTTATAGTTGTTTTATTTCTCCATAGCTCTGAAGGCCGAATTGTAGTTCTTCCTCAATTAGATTACAGGGGAGGTTAATGGAAAGAAAGTCAAATGGGATGAACAAAGTGTTTGCTTTGTTCCATCTGGTGCACGCGGTGCACACAATTTGTTTGCCCTTGGGGAGGGCTATCTTGACACAGACTTTTGCTGCAGTGTCTGCATCTTCTTCTGTTTTATAACCCATATCAAACCAGCTGCGGTGGATGGTGTGGGTGGTAACGTATACTGCATGGGGAAAGAGGGAGGCCTGTGCCTCACCTATCTTCTCCCACATAGTTGGGGAAACATACACCTAAGAAAAGTCGGAGCCCATGTTCCACTTTTGATAGGGGCTGTGCGTACTGTATTTCCATGTATTGGTTTTGTTTTGTGGTAAACTCCACAAACCTGGGCGGTGTTTGGGTTTGGGGTTTTTTGGTGGCGTTGCTCCCAGTCCCCCTCCAGGGCGTTATTTGCCCTTGGGTGCACCATTTTGGCCATTGCCAAATATGTTTTTCGCCCAGTTTTGTTGGGTTTTATTAAATTCGCTCATCTCGCCTGTGTGATTATTAAAATTATCTGCTTGAATTGAATCTTAGTAACTGATGTTAATGTTATGAAAAAGAAAAGCGGTTTACCCTACATATTCTTCTATCAATTATTGGAGTAAAATGAGATAGCAGTTTCTATTGATGAGCCACCCTCAGAGCTATTTTTAAATCTTTTGACCAAAATTAGTGAAATCTTAATGGGAGGCTTTCAAATTTTACCTACTAATGATTTAGATCAGAGTTATGAGGTCTTCCACCATACAACCAATAAAGAAAAGCAAAGACAACACTTTGGGCATTTATACATATAAAACTATCAACTTCTGTAGGGTATTTATAAACTATTGACAATATCAGAGACTATGTCATTAAGCATGTACAACCTATGACTAGGAATATGCAAATTCTTAGGCCAGACAGCATGCAGTAATCAACAGTCTTGTTGTGTATACACAGAATAGTAGCACACAGCAGCAAATTTTGATTCAGTAATTGGATGCTAGCTTTTAGAATATTCTCATAGGTCTGGATTCCATATTTTAATGAGTTCGACATTTAACACTCAAATCAAGACTTTTAGCGGCCATTTTAAATATGAAAATTTGAATGATTATGTTAGGGAATTTACCAACCAACTTGGAGTTATGTAATAATGGAAGCATTATGTGGACAAACATTTTCAAGTGGCAGAAGCTAAATTTGCTAAATTAATATGACCTTGAGCTGTTACTGAACCAACGTTACCCACAATTATTAAGACTCACATCATTATCCTTAATATGGTTACAGAGAAACAAGAAATTAAGAATATATTAATGACATTGAAAATAATTTGAAAATCTTAAAAAGGATATGAAAGTACAACTTGTACAATTCACACCAAAGTGGAAATTGTCAATAAGAATACTTTGGAATTTGTGACACAATCTGATTTGTTTTAAATTTCAAAATGATCAAATAGGACAATGTAATATATAAAAATGACAAAAATCACGAATTATACAATCATTTATTTGATGTACAGAGATAAAGAACCCTCTTCTCCTAGTGAATTAGATAACTGAGATTTACTTTAGAAAGTGAGATAGATAATAATATCAACTCTGGGAAAATGTTTGGAAATGCAAGGGCTGGGAGGATAAAATCCCTGATTGAATAGATGATCTAGATGACTATAAGTGTAACTTTGCTTGAGAGGAATACCACGAGGGAGAATTGTTAAAGAAAAATTTGCAGCTATTGAAGCTGAAAGTAACACTAAGAATACAATTTAACCTATTTGAGAGATGCCTGAAACTATCACAGCCTTTTGGAAGTAACCCTTGTAGCCACTCAATCATCAATCCGCTTACCAATTTAAAATAAAGCTTAAATATTTTGAGGACTTTAAAAACCGATCCAGATTAATATTTTTTATAGAAACATGTTTCTGCCTTCTATTGATTATTCAATTGTATATATATGGCTATAACAATTATGAGAAGGCTGTAACAGGAATTTATTGTCTCAGAAGAAATATCAACTATTTACTATCTCTTCATGGGGAAATTGGAGTTATAAGGAGGCAAAAGAGGCCATAAAAGAATTTGGGAGTCCAGAGCATATGAGTGTATAAAAACAAGAATTTAGGGCATTTGATAAAAAGATGAAACAATGGGCGTATTTGCCAATTGTTTCTACCAAAAAGCTCAGATTCTTACCGGTGCCAATGTAATGAGATGTTTTAATAGTAGAATTGTCATGCAGAACACATTATGACTTTATATAGATCTTCACCATGCAATGGCTTCATATCTCACCAGCAAGAATACCTTTTCTTAAATAGTTAAATACATGAAGGTGCTAGCAGAAACTTTTAGCAGTCCATATTTAAATTTATAAACTGAATAATCAAGTGACTAACAATAAAAATTAGGCCGATTTTAAGATAAACCTTGATAGTATGGCAATTGAGGAAAACAGGATAAACCATTTGGGAATTTACCAGCTAATAAGCCATCATTGACCTGTAACAAATGTGGACAGCCTGTACACTTTTGCATATAAATGTGGACAAAGATGACCTAAAGATCAAGTTAACTTGGTACAACCAAAGGAGAAAAAGGAGACTTCTGAAGCTCAAAGAAGATATCAGTTGGTTTGGATGCAGAATTTTCTAAGTCTCATGCTACCAAGTTCCTCGTGACAAACTTTCTAATATGGACAAAATGGAGTTATTTATGGTTGAGCTATGTTTTATCCCTACATCAAGTGGTATATCAATATGTGAACGCAATAATCAGATCAAATCTAAGGGGATCGCTCCAGTAATCGTGAAAAAAGTATCTTGGCCATATGCCTGAAAAATTAAAAAAAGATCTGAACATCTGAAGAGATAGCTGAATTATTAAATGCTAAGTTATATAAGGTTAATGTATCAGATTTGATTTATACTATTGGCGAATCATTCTTCAGTATATCCACACAATTTATCTCATAATTTATTTTAGCTAAAAAATTAATAACATGCAGAAAATCATAGTCATTCTTAATTCTGTTATGTATATGGGTATTTTTTAGATGAGTACTTATTAGAGCAATCATTAACAGTGAAGCATTGATCAATATAGTTTCTACCAAACTAGCGAAGAAATTGAAAGCCAAGCTGGATTTGGAGCACAAAATCAGTATGGTACAGCAGGTCTGACTCAACTACTTCTTGCAGGGTGTAAAAATATTACTCTTAGGAGTTGATTTATTGGAGGTCAACTCTAGTTATCTTTCTACTGCACAGGTTCAGTTTCCTCGTGCACCTCGCGTTGTAAGAATATATATAATCTGATATAGTATGATGACTATTTTCCATAGTCAAGTTAGAATTATACAGGCCCTACGCTTTGGCCAGTATTTCCAATAATACTGAATATCGCACTCTTAGGGAAAAAATCCCTAAATCCTGTCCACTCAATCTTTGTTAAGATTCTCTGATGATAGTCTTTTCAGCCTAGCACACAGTTGGCAGAAATCCCTTAGCCGTGGTTCCTTTCATCTCTAGATCCCCACTCGGATCTCTACTCTTCTCTGAGAGTCTACCAATTATTGCCTTCTGCAATAATATCCTTGAGATGGAATCTTCACACTAGATGCTGATAGTCTAACTATTACTGAATCTACAGTCAAACTAATATTGTTCTTTATTAGTTCTTTCCTAACCATAGACTTGTGTAATTAGTGAGTATTTTCCAGTGTAATACTTGAGTGTTCTACTACTATACTAATTTACTACTGTACTACTACTTTTGGATGTTTGAGTGTTTTTTATTATAGTGAATTCTAGGGAATTAGTAGGGGATTCAGCTGTCTAAGCCTCAGTTGACACCTCTTTCAATGAAATGGCAGCCATTGCCATTAAATCACCCTTCCTCATCTCAGCAGCGATGGTCTTCCCCATCCTGACTAGAATTCTGACGTTAGACATCCTTGAGACCTCAAACAAAAGAGTTAGAAATGTATCATTAACGTTTTCCTCTCAATCTAAGCAAATCATCCATAAAAGGCTAGCAACCAATCAATTCACTAGTTGCAGGCGGCATCACTCGCCTCACTACTCATTAAACATTCCCAATCAGTTGGTGATGAAATCTGACTAATCCCAATTGGTACACCTGATAGTTAATTACTATCAGATGCCCTTATTTTGTTAGCCACTCCACCTGATGAGATATTAAGTATTCATCCAGATCAATCCCCGATGGATATGACCAGATAAGTATCCTAAAATCCCCCAAATGTAGTTCTATAAAATATGGGTCAACCAATTTCCAATTCACTTCGCCTTAGGAAATTTTTCCCCTAGTGATACCAGGTAATCTAGCAGGCTGGGAATATGGGCAAAAATCCAAACACATCCCTCTCTTGCCTAGATTTCCAGCGAGAAAAGGACTGGGCATGGAAACATCACTTTAGACACATGATCAAATACTTTATTGGTTCAAGCGGAGTACTTCATCAATACTTAATGCTGCTCAGGATGACCTTTGGCATACGGCATTCCTCCTCTTCCTCCTCGCTACCACCTACTCAGAGCGCGGTCCCCATGACCTCTTGTCATGCCAGGCAATCGATTTACTCATGATGATCTTTTTCCTGGGATCCAGTTTTCCCCCCGTCAGGGTATATGACCCTCTGTCATATTCAGGTTTCTTAGTTCGGCGTCCTAGAATTCCTGATTCTCTCCTCATCCTAGACAGGAGACTCTTGCCATCGATATGTCTCGCAGCTTAATTAAGAATACTTATTTATATTCACCTTTGCTATTTTGTTTATAAACTCTTGGCTGTAAGTCATTCTTCCCTCAGAAAGCTTATTTCATTAATTTTATGAAATTAATTTCCCAAAATTGGAGCCTAATGGAGTGTAGGGTGCATAATGTCAACTTCTATATCAGTCTGACATCCCCCTCTAGCCCTGCTCATATGTTGAGCTCGAAGTCTCACTACCAACAGCTTCTTAACAGTCTGTCCAATTTAGACCTCCACCTCCTCCGAGAATAAGTCAGGATGCTCGGCAGACCCTCTTCTATGGTCCTTCCAGGACTCATACGCCTATCCTGGTGCAAGCAGCTAGTCCTTCCATCAAGTTAACAGAAACGGTATCCAATCCCATCAAAACCAGGCGTGTCATCATTTTGAATAACTCTTAGCTGACTCTTCCCATGCAGTCAATCCCCGAGTTGGACTTTGAAACCCTTCTGGATTCAGCTCCTTTCACTGAGGCTCCGAACATCATTGTTGATGCTCTGGAATTTATGCCGACTGCTCCATATCATTCATTCCTGGCTTAGTCAGATTTGCTCTCTGAGTTCCTCTTCTGACTTGGTCAATTCTACGAACCTGCTGTACTTGTTTCTGAGCTCACAATCGGGAACAGCATTCATAACGAGCTCCCCTATGCTGAACTTCACGCGCAAGTCACTGAGGCATTGTCATTAGCGCTGAATCCCTCAGATCTGGACAACCTTCTGGATTGGGGTACTGCCACTTATGCTCTCCGCTTTGCCAGCCAAGTTCTTTGAGGTTGGTCGATGAAGCTCACAGCCTCACCTGACTTTCATTGGTCATTCACTTCAGCTTCCGCGAAGCCCATAGTCATCATTTACAGGATGAAATCCATTTGTTACATGACTACCTCTTCTCTGGAGCTTCCCATCGCTATCTCCCGTTGATGGCGCTAATTGGGGGTATGATTTGACAACCTCCCTCGAGTATTCCTACCTTGCTGTCAGCTCACATGTCCAGTGTTCTTGATGAGGCCTGTTGGCAGGCACTCAAGACAAATCCTCTGGAGTCAGTGCCTTATCAGGATTACTTGGGGTTATTTGCCAATTGCCTCTTCCTTTATTGCTGTTTTCCACCCCACTCCAGGGTTTCACGATTGGCTTCTTCTGACATATCAATTTCCCTTCCCCCAGTCACGTTCTCTCAGGGCTTGGCGTCTGCTTAATGAACGTGGTTTCATGTAGGTCTCACCCTTGCAAGTGTCCAATTGCATATCAATTTTGATGGGCTATTCCTCCCTACTGCGATCCATCATCCCTCCCCCAAGAGGCGTCATAGGTGGAATCATCCCCGCACTGAGGACAATTAAAAAAAATAAAAAGTTTATAAGAATATATTGGCTTCTTTTTTCTTATCTACACTTTTTACATATATATATATTAATTTTTTTCCCAATTTTTTTTATCAATTTTTTTCCTATAAGACTTGACCTTGTTTTGGTTCAGAGGTCCATCTTTTCCCCCAAACTTGATCCTGGGCAATTAAACCTACCAATTTTCTATGGTTCAGAGGTCCTCTTTTCAGACTTAACCATCTAGATTGGTTCAGAGGTCCTTTTTCGGACTTGACCTAATCATCAGGACATGACCAACTTAATGGTTCATCAGTCCTTCAGGAACTCTTTTTTTATTATTTTTTTCAATCCATTGCTTTAAATATTTAGCGTGGACTCAATTTATTACTCTTCCATCCAAGAGATTCTTGATGGACTAAGCATCAGTCGCCATCTTGGTGATTACTTTGAACAGACCAGACCATAGCGCATCCAACTTGTTTCTTCATCTAAAATCATGCATATCACAATAGTCAGCTCTTTCTCCTATTCAATATTCTTCTAATGGTAGTCAGTTTCTATCATCCGTCAATTTCACTTGTATCCTTTTCTTTAAAGTAGTAACAAATGCCTGCAATTGCATATCAATCAGGATACTCATCAGTCAGTTCAGGTATTGTTCAGTACTCATCCCCAACATAGGTTCTACTACCAAATAAAATATTGGTGATAATGCGGCCTTCCTCCCATATAGTAATTCAAACAGCGTCTTTCCTGTCACTGTATGATGACTGATGTTGTAGGCAAATGTCACCGAACTCAGGTACATTCCCCACATGGAAGTTCTCCCTGCGACTGGCTTCCTCAGCGTCGTGGCCAGCATCCCATTGACCCGTTCTACCAGTCCATTTGTCTCCAGCCAATATGGTACTGACACAACTCCCCAGATCCCCATTATTTTGTTTAGCCTTGGGATCACATGGGACGTGAAGTTGGTCCCATTATCACTCAGTATAACTTGTGGACACCCATGCCAATATACTACTTGATCCAGGATGAATCTCGCAGTACTAGTAGCATCTACTCTGGTTAGGGCCTTTGTTTTGTCCCATCTCGTCAGATGGTCAATGGCAACTATGATGTACTTGACTCCTCCTGTGCTCATCGCCAATGGTCCTATCACATCGATAGACACCATGTGTCATGCAAATCAAGGGTGGACTAGTTGGTATCCAGTTGTATTCTTGTGTAGTTTATGCAATTGGCATTCCACACAACAAGCCAGATGGTCTGCAACATCATAGTTGATTGATTCTCAGTAATAATACTGGCAAATATGGTTGGTTGTTTTTTTCAGGCCTCCGTGCCCAACAACCTTATGAGTGGCAAAAATGATTGCTGCTCTCTCTGACGGTTTTGGGAATAATAGACATTTCCCATTCATCATCTTAGGTACTTGTCCATCCATGGTCTCAGTGTTTTCCATCGCTTTTCGAAGCACACCTTGGATTTCTTGAGGCTCGTCCTCAATTATTCCTTCAACCATTATCTGGAATAGCTCATCCACCTGCGAATATACCAACTAGACCATTAGTAACTGCGATAAGCCATCCACATTCTGATGAGAAGCCCCCGCTTGGTGGACTATCTCATAATCATAAGCCTGAAGTTTGAGTGCCCATCAGTCCAGTCGTCCTTCAGGCTCCCTCAATTTGTGCAGCCAACGCAACAAAGAGTGGTCTGTCACCACCTTAAAGTGCGTTCCATGGACATACACCCAAAACTGTTTACAGGCGTAAATGACTGCAAGGCATTCACGCTCAGTTACAGTGTGATTCCTCTCTGCGGCAGAGAGTGTCCAACTCACATACGCCACCAGATGTTCATTTCCAAGTTCATCTACTTGGCTCAGTATGGCGCCAATTGCCGTCAACAAAGCTTTTGTTTGAATGATAAACTCACAATCAAAATTCAGATATTTCAGAATTGGCGAATTTATCAAGTACCGGCGTAACTCATCAAAGGAGTTCTGAGCCTCTTCATTCCATACAAATCCTTTTTTCAGATCCTTTAATAAATGGAATAAGGGCTCAGCTATTCGGGCGAAGTCCTGAATAAATCTTCTATAGTATCTGACCATCCCAAGGAATACTTGGATGTCTCGGACACTCTTCAGCACAGCCATCTTTTCAATAGCTGCTATCTTCTGGGGTTGCAGCTGCAATCCATTTGCATTGATCACAAATACCAGGTACTCAAGCTCCTTCTTAAAGAAGTGGCACTTCCGTGGCTTGATCTTCAGATTAGCCACAACAGTCTCTAAAACACTTTCTCCAAGTGCTGAAGGTGATCAGTAAACGTCCTACTAAACACATTTATATCATCCAGATATACCAAGATTCATGACAACTTCAGGTCGCTTAATACCACATTCAAATCTAAAAAAAACTTTTCTCTCATTGCAATCACTTTTACAACCTATTCAATTCAAGTCTGAATCTAGTTTGATAATCTCACAGAGGAGATTAGTCTGCGCCCATGTCAGGGAGCAGTTGGGCAAGTAAGGTAAGAGGAGCAGGTGGTAGGCCCACAGCCTCAAACGTTAAAAAACGCCCCGGAGAAACTGATGGAATAGAATTTTTTTAAAAACTGGCGGTCACTATTTCCCAAGAAATCCTCACCTGGCAAGCACAATGCAACCAGTACATCAACACGCCGCACTCCCAGCCACTCTCGTCAGTGGAATACGGAGTCCACGAGTTTCTGGACATCCAGCAAACAGCTTTATGGGAAAAATTTTGTGGGGATGTGCACACTTTTTTCCTGACCGCGGTGTATGTCGCACCTCACTCCATGTCATGTGGTTGGCTTGACTTAGGTTTCGAAAACAAGGAGGCAGCAGATGAGGCTGCTGTGGTGCATTTAGTGATCAACCTCCATAAAGGGCAACGGGTGAATGAAAACAAACGTATCAGATGGACAAAATCCAACCAAATTTTCCTCACGTTTGACTTTTGCCTACTACGGTAAAACGTGCCATTTTGGAGCAGCACCTGAAAGATGGTCTCATTGTTTATGGCGAAATACAATCTTTTGAGATGCAACACTTTACGCTGATGCCACACCTGTGCACCGGCAAAGCCATTGCAGTTCTGACCCCAACTGAGGAGATTGCAAAGGACCTAACCCAGATCCTGCACTTCATATATATCAAAATTGAAGGGCATACCACCCACCCTTTCCAGGTAACCGTGGATAGCGCGCCCCCCATCTGTACCCACTGTTATGCATATGGCCATAAGGCACACACATGCCCCAACAAGGAGGGCATCACATTCCAAGAGCACCACTTGGCAGCCATGGACAGCGGAGAGGCGCATTACAAATCAACCGCAAGCACCAAAGAGGATTTCCCATGGGGAGCACAAGGTTGCTACCTACTGGTAAAACCTATTTCCCTGCAAGAGCGGAAGAAGGCCAAGCAGGCCCACAGGGCTGTGGCCAAGGAAGCGGCCAAAGTTACCTTTGCTATCCCACACTCCCAACGCCAGGAGGACATTGAAACCTTCGCGATGGAAGCAACTTGGGAATTCATCAACTAATCAGATTGGGAAGCCCATGCCAATTGGGCTTCCAATCTGAGGATCCAATAGGTGACTCAATTTCACTCAATTTTTGCAACCAAGCTCTGGTCAAAACTGACTTGGTTTCCAACCTACCTGAAAATTTTTTTGACCTGCTCGTTGGTGCACTGAACTCATCCACACCACAAAAAATTTGTCCGACGTCTGGGAAACAAAAAGTGAAGGCAAAAGCCAATGCAAACCTTTCTGCAAAAATCATTAAAACTACCAATAGCATTGCTGCAAACACCCGCACTGCCATGAAGGCCTGTGGGGATCTAGAGGAGGCTAGTGGGCCTGGGTGCCCACCCCTCGCACCTAAGGTGTGATGGGGGAAACCTTCACTTTATGGACGTTGAATATTGCTGGACTCAAGGCCTCGCCATCCCAGGCTAGGAAACTGAGTTTTTTACAACAGAATTTACCTGTGGATATCCTGGCCATCCAGGAGTCCCACTGTCTGTGAGGTTCTGAGGATGCTTGGAAAACCATGCTCCTCCCATACCTATCCTTTTGGTCAGAGCACTGTGAGGTGCTAGTTCAGAATTTTTTTTTAAATTTTTATTGCCAAAATCCTTCGCCAATGGCTGAGTCCTCATCGTCACTTTCTCGTGGGCCAACGTGGCACATGCTATCATCAACATCTATGCTCCAACCTGTGCACAAGAAAAGCAGGAATTTTTCTCATCGGTCAAATCCCTCCCATTACCCTAGACCCTTTTGTAGTTGGCGACATGAACTGTTGGCTAAACACACTAATGGACCGTTGGCCTTCCTCCTCCCACGCCCCCCAGGGTCACATAGAACAACGCTTTCTATAGGCCACCCTTGGGTTAATGGATGTGCTGCCGCGGTGAGCCCCACTGCTTGAAAACATGATGCGCCCCCACGTCCACAACAGCCAATTAAGGTCCATGTCCCACATAGACCTTATCCTTACGCCAGCAAAATTCCAACCCCACATTTCCCACTTCAAAACAACAAAAATTGAATTTTCCAAACAGTGACTGGTCTCAATAAACTACCACCTACCTGTCACAGTGGCTAAGGACCCACATTGGTGCAAACTCCGCCCCCCCAAACTTGCGTTGCCAGGATTTTCCACTTTGGGTGGAATCAGCAACTTTGGCAAAAGAGTTTGCTGCATCATTTTGCGCGGACCCCATCTCCACATGGTCAGCCTTCAAAGAGGATACCATCCACCACTCTCACCACCTCTCCTCCAGATGCTCATGAGCCACATTGGCCGTCATCTCGCGCGCTCTGGCAGAGTTAGCACACCTGGAGCCCAACATCCCAGCCACAGGATACAGCCCTGCATGGGGCTGGAAGTGGGCGGAGGCAGCTGCCCACCTCAACGCGCTCGAAAAGCAACACAAACATCAGGTTTGTGTTCAGTACAGGGCCAAACGCATTACAGAGGGCGACAAGTGCACCACATATTTTTTTAAAAAAAATATTGCACCACGCCAGAGCGTGGCCTGCACACAGGTGTGAAGATCGGATGAGTCCATCATGGATACGCCAGCCAAAGTGGCAATCAAAACACAAAAGTATTATCCGAGTTATACCAATCTGTTCCAATTCAGCTGGCTGAAATGGCGGAATTTCTTGACTGAGCCCACATCTGCACCATTTCCCGATACCTGGAAATAATGAATTTGATTACTACAGATAAATTATGGACAGCCATCCGCAGTGCACCAAACCAGAAATGCCCAAACCAGATGGCATTCCATATGAATTCTATAAAAAGTACTTCAAATATATATCCCCACTACTGCTTGCCTCACTTGACCAGAGCCTTCTGGAAACGCGCCTCCTACCAGGAGGACAAGAGACCTTCACCGTCACACTCTTCAAGAAAGGGGACAGGCTAGACTTAGCCAACTGGCGCCCCATTTCTTTAGCTAACATGGATACAAAACTTCTAACTAATATCATGGCTAACCGTTTAGGGATTGTAGCATCTGCCACCATCTCCCCAGAACAATTTGGTTTCATAACCAGAAGGTCAATTTGGGACAACGTGCACTCTGTGGCTAACGCATGCCAGTCCAAAGCCTCTGGGGCACTTGTGTTCTTGGACCAACAGAAGGCCTATGATAAAGTAAGCTGGGAATACCTCAGGGCCTGCCTCCATCAATTCCGCTTACCCCCTCGCTTCATCAACTGGGTGATGCTGCTCATGGAATCTGCAACAATAGCAGTACGAGGCCCTGGCTTCCTAACGGAAGTAGTCTGGCCTCAAAGGGGCTTGCGACAAGTGGACCCCCTTAGCCCACTCTTATACAACTTCAGCCTTGACCCACTACTTCAAAACGTAAATGCCCACCTCACTGATGTCCAGTACCAGGCCAAGCCCCAGTCAAGATGATGGCGTTTGCAGATGACTGTGTAGTTGGGATGTCTAGTAATAAAGATGCACGCGCACTTGAAGCTCTCATCCAGGAGTACTCCTGGATAAGTAACGCTGCACTGAGCGCTTCCAAAACCGAAATCATCATCCTTGGTCGGTCTCAAAACTGCTGGGCCCCAGCAACCAGTGCCCAGCCTGGCCCATCTGCTCGCACATGTGCTCGCCCTCCCAGCTCACCCCACACCGCCCCACTGGTGCTCCCCTTCGTGCCAAGCCCTACCATAGGGCTAGCCGCCATCTGGGTAAGTGGGTGGAGGCAGGCGGGTATGCATCAGCAGTAATGGAGAGTCATATTCTAGACAACGTGATGAAGCGCATCGCCTCCCTCAGAGCCCACCCTACTTCCCTTACTGGCAGGGTTATTTTAGCCAAATCTTTGCTCCTCTCCAAAGTATGGTTTGGAGCCCACGCCATCCCCTTCTCCCCAAGCTTTTTCAAATCCTATGCCCTGCTGCAAGAATGGCTTTGGTCAGGCGCCCTCCACCAGTACTGCTAGAGGTCATGTTTGACCCTCATCATCATGGAGGCATGGGCCTGCTTGACTTCAAAGCCCATGCTGTTAAGATCCTGGGCACCTGGATTGTGGCTGTCATCGCCCCTATGCTCCCCTCCAAACGCTGGTTCCGCGCGGCCCACTCCAACTTCTCCCACGCCTTGGGCCTTAACAACCCATTGAACCCTCACTCCTTGATAAAATACCTGGCTTCACACCCATCGGCCACAGGTCCTCACGAGACTAAAACCCACTACAAACAAAGTCTCCTCTCCATGCGGAGTGCTGAGTGGAGAGTTTGTAATAGCGGACACACAGCCCAGAGAGGCCGCCCCTCTCCTCAGTTCACACAAGAGGTACAGGGGTTACCCATCCAAGATGGCGTGATCCCCACACGGCCCCATGTCCTATCCAGGGTGGACTACCTGGACATGATGGACATCCCTTACTCCATTGAGACCCAAAAAGCTATCTGGAAATATGCACACCATTCTCTGTTGCAGCCTCAAATCCGCTCCCATGTGTGGCGCTGCCTGAGGCGGGTGCTTTGTACAGCTGAGTGCTCTAACGCTTTACACTCATCCTGCGTTGTGTGTGACCATTATGGAAAGCTGTTCCACCGCCTGGAGAAGTGTCCTACCTCTAAAGTGATATAGCACGAAGCTTAACATCTGCTGGGCCAGGATCAAACACATCCCTTCAGTCTGTCAAGAGATATGTTTGCTTTATCAATGGCCTCCCCCCTTCCACCATCCCTTAGTGCTCTGGTGGTTGCAATCGCCATGTGGACTATCCACACGATTGTCTTGAATGCCATTGCAGGCTCCACCCCCACCCTCCCAGAAGCTGTCCACAGATTTTGGTCTCATTTGGTGGACCACTTTCAAGCGTGGATGTTTGGATACCTCCCACCACGTCGCCGACAGCTGGTATCCTCCTGGTTCCCAGTTTGGTTCATCAAATCATACCCCTTCCTCCACAAGTGTTCAATTGTGGCTACGGCCCCTTCACACGTTCCCTCCCCCTCTCCATAAGTGGCATTCCCGCTGGCAACAAGAGATAGCATTGCTTCTCTTGGGTGCCTTCCCTGTTACTAAGTTTTGTCTCTTTTGGGTCAAATTCGGAAGTGTCCATCTCATGGTCAGCCTTCCTCGCAATAAATTTAAATTAATACCACATCCATGGCTCTCTGGAACTTTGCGGGCGCATTACAGAGACCCTGGGGCATCCTAGTAGGCTGGTATAACCCCTGTGCGGTGATAATCGCACATTTTTCCTGGTCCTATGCTGGCAATTTAATCTGCCAGTATCCCGTGATTAGGTCCATTGCAGAAAAATACTTCGCTTCTCCTAATCAGTCTAGCACATTGTCAATCCTCAGTAGGGGATACGAATCCTTCTTTGTAATTTTATTCAGCCTCTGATAGTCAATCACTACCTGATTTGATCCATCTTTTTTATGATCAAAATTGGGCTTGCCCAGGGACTTGATGACGGAACTAGAAGCCCATGCTTCACTAGTTTGCTGATCTCATCTACCACTACCGCTTCAGCGGCTTTTAATCTTTGGACTGGTCTCATTCTTATCAGTAAATTTTCTCCAGTGTCGACTTTGTGAATTATGCCTTGCGCGCATCCCAAATCATGATCATACTGCACAAATATTTCCCAATATCTCTCAAATAATTTGAGCACCTCCTCCTTCTGCCCTTCCAGCAGATCTGAGAGCTGCTCTTGATCAACTAATAAGTTGATGCTTCTAAGCCGCTCCAGCCAGTAATCCCATTTCCTTTAGAGATCCAAAATCATGGAATTGTCTCAATTCTGCCTTTGGGATTAAATGAACAAATGCAATAATTTGATTTTTCTTAATCTTCATCAGTTTTTCCCTTAAGTTCGCCAAGAGAACTCATATTTCTCCATGGCCTTGCATAATTATCCCAGAAGCCACCCAAAGCTCCACTCTGGACTTCTCGCTAGGGGCTTCCAACTTCTCCATACAACAACTCCAGAATCTCTAGAGTCAACCCTGTGTTGACTATCATCTGCGATCTGGCCAATATGGCTTCTGCTTTCTTGATCTGCAAAGGAATTCCCTGGTTCTCTAGGATCTCAGCCGGCATCTCCTGTCACTTCCTACAAACTAATTGGTACTGAATTGGTACAATGCCATCATTGTATATCAAGTTGATGAATTTATTCCAGTTCAACGGTTCTTCACCATTCTTTTGGTATACCAATGGTAGCATCTGACCCAGGATGGTCAACGTATTATCCTTGAAGTTACATTTAGCTCCGCATTTCTGCAGAAACTCTGTTCCAATCAGGATATCATAGTTTTGATTCGTCAAAACTATTGCTGGTGCAGATACCACCAATGACCTGAATTTTAGTGGCAGTGCACTATACACTCCACAGGAAATGGTGGTGTTCAGCCCAGCTGTTCCATGTTCCTTCTTGTGTTCCAAGTCCGGAGAGATCTTCATCTTCTTCACCAGCTTGGTTGACACAATGTTGATGGGCTCTCCACTGCCGACTATCACCCATACCCTTACTTGATTCACTTGAATATCTATATATGTACACTTGGAGTATTGCAATAGGGTATTTACTGAGTGAATTGCGGTGTTATTAGCTGAATCTAGGGTATTAATTATCTGTGCCGATAATTCAGGAAATGATTCCTTAGTCATGCCAAGGGGAATTGACAGGTTGACCTCATCTAACCGAATATTGGTTAACTCATCAGGATTTTTGGTGGTCTGAATCTTCTCTGCCAATTGTGGGGCGTATGGCCGGGCAATCTCCTGAACTATCTCAGGGTTGATCTTCTTCGCCCTGCTCTGGTCACAGTGTTTATGCCCATGTTAACCACTTAATATATTGGATCCTGCTCATCATCCACGAACAGATCGCTGATATCTATTTCTTCATTCATCACATTGGGAGGAACAGGTTTTTCCGCCGTCCTAGACTATTCCTTGTCTAGACAGTGGGACCTTTTCCTGAATCCTTCGTGGCTGCTATTTCCTTAGCCTGGACCATATGAACTTGATCCTTTGGAGTTTTGCAGTGTGCGGCGCAAATGCCCTTTCCCGCCACACTGAAAGCAGACCTTTTCCTTCTTGTTAAACTGATTGTGATCCTTGGGCTTTTTCCCGGCACAGTTCAGTTAAAAGTCTCCTTTGTTCCTTCGCCTCCCTTCATGGGATTCAAACTTTGGACCAGACTCGACTTGAAGCTTCTATTAGGAGCATCAAACGTTGCTCCCAAAATCTTCAAATTGTCTGCCATTTGCGAGGTTTTTATCTCAGTCACGAATACAGTAGACATCATTCAATGCAAATCGCGATAGGGCCAAAGGTCCACTTGCAAAGCAATTCTTGCATCAAAGTCATCTAACACCTTCGCTTTAGCCAGGATCTGAGATTCCTGGCAGAATCAATCTGCGAAGCTTGCAAGGGACTCATCTTTACAGAATTGAATTCACATAAGTCTTGCTTGCGTTTAGACATGCAGGTTGGACTGCCAAATTACTTCATTATTGCTGCCTTAGCCTCAGCATAAGACCAGCTGTCCCCCTCCAGGTGAGGTAACACCAGATTCTGACAATCTTGTTTAAGAAGTTCATGACTATCAACGCCTTCTGATGATCCCCATATCCATTCATGGTCATGTCAAATAGTTGGAAAAATGCTGGGGCGTTATCCTGATGAAATGTAGGCAATTTAGGGGTTGCCCTAAATTTCCTCCGAGTCAGTTCAGGCTGACTCCCTTAATTCAGCTATTTGGTTTACTTGTGGAGTGTCATCGGGCGTCATTTCTGAAATAGCATTGAATGCGGGTGGCATATTTCTTGGGGTATTCGTTTTCCCAAGTATTGTTCAAAGACTTCCTTCTTTGACATCATTGGCCACGTCCAACTCGCTTGCACTTCTGTGTGCTTTCAATTTCTCTACTTCTTTTAATAACTTCTCAATGTCCACACCAAATTTTCTCAAATGAACATGATCTGCTTCACATTCCATTTTCAGAAATAGGATCTCTCGGATGAGGTCTCCTTCTTTCTTCTTTAACAAGTTTACTTTGCCAAGTAACTCATTCCTGAAGTTGGCTACGTTGTCAACTCCTTCCTCCACCTTAATTACTCATTCCTCCAAGGCCGCGAACTCCTGGTGGTCTGCAGAGTTTAAAGCGTTCTGGTTCACTGTGGCAATCTCAGTCTACAACCTACACATTTCCTCTTTGTGCGACATTATGGATTAATTATTCTACTCACCTACCCCTGTAGTGAGCACCAACTTGTAAAAATATTAATCTTAGGAGTTGATTTATTGGAGGTCAACCCTAGTAATCTTTCTACTGCACAGGTTCAGTTTCCTCGTGCACCTCGCGCTGTAAGAATATATATAATATGATAATAGTATAACAACTATTATCCATAGTCAAGTTAGAATTATCTTCAGGCCCAACGCTTTGGCCGGTATTCCCAATAATACTGAATATCACACTCTTTGGGATTTGTTCTCTAAATCCTTTCCACTCAATCTTTGTTAAGATCCTCTGATGACAGTCCCTTTGGCCCAACACACAGTTGGCAGTAATCCCTTAGCTGTGGTTCCTTTCATCTCTAGATCCTCACTCAGATCTTTACTCTTCTCTGAGAGTCTACCAATTATTGCCTTCTGCAATAATATCCTTGAGATGGAATCTTCACGCTAGATGCTGATAGTCTAACTATTACCAAATCTACAGTCAAACTAATAAGGTTCTTTATTAGTTCTTTCTCAACCATAGATTTGTGTCAATCAGTGAGTATTTTCCAGTGCAATACTTGAGTGTTCTACTACTATACTACTTTACTACTGTACTACTACTTTTGAATGTTTGAGTGTTTTTTATTATAGTGAATTCTAGGGAATTTATATGGGGATTTGGATGTCTAACCCTCAGTTGACACATCTTTTGATGAAATGGCAGCCGTTGCCATTGAATCACCCATCCTCATCTTGGCAGCAAAAGTCTTGCCCATCCTGACTAGGATTCTGACATTAGACATCCTCGAGACCTCAAATGAAAGAGTCAGAAACGTATCATTAATGTTTTCCTCTCGATCCAAACAAATCATCCATAATTGGCTAGCAACCAATCAATTCACTAGTTGCAGGTGGCATCACTCAACTCACAAATCATTAAACATTCCCAATCAGTCAGTGATAAAACCCAACTGATCCCAACCAGTACACCTGATAGTTAATTACTATCAGATGCCCTTATTTTGTCAGCCACTCCACCTGATGAGATAATAAGTAATCATCCGGATCAATCCCCAATGGATACGACCAGATAAATATCCTAAAATCCCCTGAACGTAGTTCCTCCAAAATTTGAGTCAACCGTTTTCCAATTCACTTCACCTTAGGGAATTTTTCCCTAAGCAATACCAGGTAATCTAGCAGGCTGGGAATTTGGGAAAAAATCCCAACATGAGGCATATAGTGCTTTACCCCTATAGTTTATATCCTTAATCATGTTGACACTGGCAATGCTTAATCTAACCAGAATTATGACATCTTATTGACACTGAATTCATGCATAAGATTGGGCTAAGTGTGATATTGAGCAAGATGCTTTGTCAATTCTGGGCCAGACGTTGCTGTTAATATATCAACTGGAATAAAAAGCGCCCTTAGTAAGAGAAACAAATTTCTAAAACTTGATAAATAAAGATAAGATCATACTTATTGGAAACAAATTGTTTGGCAAGAAGATCATAAAATTACTAAAGTAATAATAAGAATCTCAAAAACCAGTCCAAGCAAAGTAGGATGCAATTTATTTAAAAATTCATAAAGTCGTAGAAACTAGTCTTACATTAGATATTTGAAACAGCTTTACGTAGAAATTGAAGCTCCTTGGCAAAGATAAGAATAAAGCCTTAGGTAGCTTTGGGACTAAAGGGCTTTAGAACACTTGTCCTTTTATTTTTAAGGTCAGGAGACCCAAAGTTTCTGGGTGCTGGATTATAAAATTTTATTCTACTTAGCTGTAAAGTCTTTAATCAGGATAAAGTTCATTAAGTGGTAAATTCTAACTATATTTTTGTCCCATAAATAGATAGAGGTAGGCTAAATAAATTTAAGTGGCAAAAAGAGAGTAAAGTTTATTCACTTTAATTATGAATATGTGGGAGATCAAGGAGTTTTCTCTGTAATCTCAAAATTGTTTCGAGCTAAGATCTATACTCACTTACCAAATATGAATTCTGCGGCAGATTGTTTATTTCTATCAAATGGGATTTGATCGCTGCATAGAATGGGTTTAACCCAAATATTAAGGGGCTTCAGGTAAGCACAATTTGATTGGCTAAGTTTAATATGATCACCAATATTGACAAACCTTATTTTTGCTGGTTATAATCACCAGTAATGATTTTGTCTATTTTATCATATCAGGTTCAATTCCCGTCATCTGATATATGCAAATTTTTATCCATACAGGATTCTAACAACGTTCCCATCTAGATCATGGCGCAGGGGGGAAATGGCCTGAAAAATCAACTGTTTACACAACTTACCACAGTGCCATGAGCAACCTCTACAATTGAGTGTTTGTTACTTCACTTATAAATAACTTTGTGGGTGTCAGACATTTGCCCTCCAGGTTCAAAATAAGAAATGTTTTTAGGCAGAATCTGCCAGAAAGAACAATGTCAGACATTTAAAAGTCCTCAATACTGAAGATATTAATTTTAATATTAATAATGATTTCATTGACCAAAAGACCCTGGCTAATTCTCGGTGGAACCCCGTGAATTGGGGCAACACTTTTACAAATGCTAACTGGGAAAATAGCACCATGTTGGAAAATCAGATTACTCGGACCTTGCAGCCTATTCTGAGGCACTCATTGAAGGGTTCGTCCTCAACCACATCTAGATACATTACAACACCTAGGCGGGGAAATCCCTTTTATAGGCTTGTTGAAGGTTCCCCAAGGTGCAATAATTTTAGCTAATGGGGATTGGCTGAAATTTATCGAGTCATTACCCCACTAGTACGTCTTGCCCCAAAAATAATTCCCCAATTATTGTTCATCCTAAGTGAAGCAAATTTCCGAGTTTTGATAGGCTAAATTCTCATATTTTCTATTTTGAAATAGCCTAAGCTATTTTAAACTTTATATTGAATTTCCATCAACCCTCAATATAGTTAAATACTGAATGGTCAGAGCTTATGGGGTTCCTTTTCTATCTTATCCCCAGCGGTGCCTAATAAAACTTTAAAACTCCAAATTTTCTAGTTTTTAGAAGTTTATTATCTTTATTGTTTTCAGTTATTTACATCCCCAGTTGTTAAATTTTAGATCAATTAGCACCAGCGATCTTCTCTCACACCAAAAACCCTTCACGTGGTGCTCACTACAGGTGCTCCTGTATACCACCAAAATCTGTCTAAACAATGACAACTATTCCAGAATAAAGGCTTGCTGCTTTAGAGAATCAACTAGCCAGTGCTTTGGCTCGCCTCAAAAGGCTGAGAAGCACTCTCCCCTAGGCCCTTATAGTCCCTCCCCTATTAATGTTAAAACTACATTCAGGGGTAAGTTCACATCTGTTGAGGGCAGTATCACCTCCTTCCTTTATGTTTATGAATCTGTGATGGATGGAGCAACTGACCTATAAAAAAACCAAATTAATCCTTCCCTGCTTGAGTCATATGACTCAAGAGATCATGGTTCCTCAATTAACTACACTTCCAACCTGGGCGGAGGTTAAACAATCGCTGAAAGATTAGTTTGGTTCCACGAAGAGTTTTCAAAGATTAATCAGGTTTTTATGTGCCTTAGCCTGCAAAAGGGAGAATCAATCCCCTCATTTGTTGAGTGATTCTATAGCAAAGCTCAACCTCTGCTACAGGCCAAACTGCTTCCACTAGATGATGCCATTGTTGCCATAGTAGCTAGCTTAGCGTTGTATCCCTCTTTAGCCATGCAGATCTCCTCAGTTAAGCATACCTTTAAAACGGTATGGGATATCATAGAGGCATTTAGCATTGGCTGACTTCTATGAACCTAAACCTCTGCAAAAAGCTCCAAAGTGAGAATTGACTCTGACCCCTCCAGCCTCTCCCATGGCTGTATCCTATGGAACCCAGCTTCTGCAGCACTGCATCGACAAATTACTCCTCCCCCATGTGTATATATCCAGAAATTATTGTTAGTTATGAGGCAGCGCTTCCCTATAGCTTCAGGTTCAAAAGTTCAGCCGGTGAAGTCAAGTATCACTTTTCCTGGTCTCTCTCTTGCCGAGCAGTCTACTAAGGTGAATAAAGCATCACACCCACCTAAGCCGTTGCCTCAATCCTCCTCAGCCTCAACTCAGGCTGCCTCTAGTTCTTAACCTGCCGTTATGGGGCAGCTCAAGCTGATCACTTGTAAGGCAAACGTCAAAGCCATTACACTTACAACGTCACCCTAAAAGTTGGTACAGCCACGATGCTCCCTTAAAAAGTCAAAATGGATAGATGAGATTGACAAATCTTTCCCCTGTGAGGAAATAAAGCCGGTTTCTCCGCCCCCTCTTAGTAACTCGTTGAGGTGCATTGACAATCCCTCTGATGATGAGTCTGAAGGGGTAATGAAGATGTAGACTATTATGTTTTGGGAGCTTCAATGGAAGTGCAGGTTCCGGATAGGATAAGGCCTGAATGAATTGATATAGCCATAATACCTTGACGAACTTAGTTTCAACAGTTGTTGAGGCTTTCAGAGGGGATCATTAACTCTAGTGATGCCAACCAGCTTATTGGGACCGTGATCCGATTCACCCAGCAGGTTCATACCTTCCAACGTATTAAAGACAAATACACTGCGATGGCCAACGCCTTATCTCCACTCTCTGTTTGAAGGAGGTTCTCGCCCTCCCCTAGTTTTGGTAACACAATAATAAAGGTAGGTTTTCATCAATAAGGTGTGCGTTCTAGCCATCCTTGATATGAGTGCTCCAGTGAATGTGGTATCATCAATGCTCATCAATAAAATTAAGTTGGCGCCTGACCTGGACTATTCACAAAAGTTTGGAACTGCAGGGCCTAACAATACTCGAGCTATTGGAGCCCACTCTTTTCTACCCATATGTATTGGAAAGCTCCTACTGACTGCCCCCGCTGTAGTATTAACCAACAACGCATACGACCTACTCATTGGCACGCAATTTATGATTAAGTATGAGGAAATCATTAATATGAAACAGGGATTTATCTCCATTCCTAATTATGAGGTTCCGCTAGTCTTTATAAACGATGATCCTAAGAAGATAAGAATATAAATGCGTAGTTGAGTACCTTTCTTCTGCCCTCATCCTTACTTATACCATATCAGACAGATATATAAAAAAGCTGACTGATTATTTGGATGTTTTAGAGGGCATTCCATTGTAGGCGTCAGAGGAGGTAGTTGTCAAAGCGGGTGAACAAAAGGTGATATAAACCAAAATACTATGCAAATCCCCCACAACTGCCTTCTGCACTTAACAAGCGTTGATGAAATAAGCCCTTTGAAACCTCAGGTGTTGCCAGGTACTCTAGACCCTGCCTAACAGCGACCTATCAATCTTCTGCTAGGAAATCTCATTAACAAGGACATGGTTGTAAAGAAGCATCAGGAGATCAGAAAAGCCCTGTTGCTTCCCATTTATGACATCCACCAAGTTCATTATATTGGGTCTATGCTAGATATGGGACTACCCACTGACCAAATGATATGTGCTTTGCTCACCGTTCAGATTTCTGATAATCTAACTTTCGCTGAACTTTTATAAAGTTCATTCATTACTGGAGTCATATAGTGATATTTTCTCAAATCTGATACTGACTATGGACATATGAAGGGCTGGTGCCACACCATTGAGTTGGTGATTACAACTTAATCAATACAAGCCTTATCATATCAAAAGTTGAGGATTTCCAGATGAGGACGAAGCTTAAACAGTTACTGGACGCAGGGCTACTGGTGCCTTCTCAAAGTCCCTCGTCATCTTCGCTACTGCTAGTAAAATTAAAAAAACTGTGGACATCAAGTAGTTATGGATTACAGCAAGCTGAATAACTTCACAAGAAGGACAGCTACCAAATCCCAAGAATTGTTGAACCCACTGGGCCAAATCTCTGGGTCCAATTCTTTTCCGCCATGGACTTGGCTAGCGGATACTGGCAAATGGACTTCTCTCCACATGAATAGGAAAAGTGTGCGCTTATCTGCAGTGAGGGTCTTTTCCAACCTACCTGACTACCACAAGGGTTGAGCAATGTGCCTGCATCTTTCCAGAGAGCCATGCATCATATCTTGCAGGAACTGAAATTTATTTGCATAATTGTATATCTAAACAATATCAATATCTTCTTAAACTTTCAATGAGCACCTTTATCATTTAAAGGAAGTATTCCAATAGTTGCGGGCCTCTCACATTAAGCTGAAGCTCTCCAAATGTACATTCTTCCAAAAAAAAGTTGGATTTCCTGAGCCACTCCATATCCTCGGATGGTATTCAGCCTCTCCAAGATAAGGTCAAGGTGATATCCAAGATGCCTGCTTCCAAAATCCTCCGCAATATACAGGTGTTTTTGGGCATGATGGGGTACTATAATCAATTCTTACCCAAATTCGCTCAGCTCAGTGAGCCCCTCATAAGAATTTTAACTTAATACACCCCTTTCCATTGGGGTGTGGAACAATAAGTTGCTTTTGAAATGATAAAAAAGCTGCTAAAGCAACGGCCTATCCTGCGCCACCCTGATTATAGTAAACCATTTATGATGTTTACTGATGCTTCCAATTAAGCGGTTGGAGCTATCTTGGCTCAACTGGATGAGTATGGGGTTAATCATACCGTCCCATATTTCATCAAGATTCTTTCTAAGGCAGAACGCAGCTATAACGTCACTAAGAAGAAATGACTGGCTGTCTTGTTTGCTGTTAAATATTAGCACCCTTTATTATATGGGACCTCATTTAAAGTAATTACTGACAACGCATCCTTAAAGTGGTTACAAAACATGAAGGATCCCATTGGACGGTTGACATTCTGGGCTTTAAAGCTCCTGCACTATGATATGATCATTGTACACCAAGCTTGGATGAGCCACATGAATGTAGATGGGTGACTCGGCTTCCCATTCTTCACTTAGATAATAGTGAATCAAAGCGGTTACATGATCTTCTAATGACCTCTGATTCTTGAGAGGATGAGGAAAAACCAGTTCATAAAATGCTAGCTCGACATGACCATAACACGAAGGTGAATAATGGCCATCTATACAAGAAAGTAGTGGTAATTTGGTTACCCTACCTCTGGCCCTCAGAGCGAGTACCTGTGATTATGGAGTCTCATGCCCTCCTAGGGCATAGTGGAGTGCGGAAAACCTAAGAATGGGTAAAAGAACGCTACTATTGGGAGGGAATCATGGAGACCATTGTTGAAGTCTTAGATGCTTGTCAGACATGCAAATAGCAATCCAGCTTCAAATCCATGTATCAATATCACCCTACCACCCCTCACAGACTTTCCACACAATAAGTCTTGATGTGGTGGTCCTCTACCCCAGATTATGGTGGAAATCGATATATATTGGTTGGGATTGATCACTTTACCAAATGGGTTGAGGCAGTGTTTATCCTAGCTCAGGCGGCACAAGCCACGGGCACTTTACTTTAACAGTATATTTTTACCAGACATGACTGCCCCCAAGTTTTTCTCTGTGATAATGGTAAAAACTTCACCTCCCATATGGTGAAGATTCTCATGACTTCCATGGGAACACAACAGCTCTGTTGTACCCCCTACAATCCCTTGACCAATGGTACCGTGGAAAGAGAAAATGGAACCCTGATTTCTATATTATGTAAAATGACTTACTTCAGAGCCCCTTCACTGGGATCAGTACTTACCAATTGCCCCCATGGAGTACCACATCAGCTATCACCAGATTCCTAAAATTTTGCCTTTCCAAGTATTATATGAGCGAGAACCTGGGATTCCAGCTTTACTAGCAAAAGATGTCTTCATTGATGAGACTGATCCCAAGGAAGCTATGAAGAAGTTAGCACAGCACATAATACAATTACAATCAGAAGCGATTACCAACTTAGAAAAGACAGTCACAAAAAAGGGTCAAGCCACTAATGAGCTCCAGCCCCGCTTCCTTCCTTCCAAGTATCTGACTTGGTGCTTTGTTATCACAATTGTATCACCCATAGAAGGGAGAAACTAGGGTCTATATGGGGAGGCCCTTTTTTGTAGTTACTTATAAGCGAGGAGAGGATTGCTCCATCAAATCCCTTGCTACATGAGTTACCATCAATCAGGTGCATGGCTGCTTCCTATGTCCCTTTTCTCCCCCCAACATTCTAGAGGGGGGTGATGTCAGACATTTGCCCTCCAGGCTTCAAGATAAGAATGTTTTGGGGCAGAGTCAGCCAGATAGGGAAATGTTAGATATTTACAAATCTGCAATACTTAAAATATCCAATTTTAACATTAATAATGATTTCATTGGCAAAAAGGCCATTGCCAATTCTCAGTGAACCACGCAAATTGGGAAACTCTTTATGAATACTAACCAGGAAAATAGCACCTAATCAAGAAATCAGATTCCTTTGACCTCGCGGTCTTTTCCAGGGCACCATTGAAGGGTTCGCCCTCAGTCACATCAAATTCATTACAACACCTAGGTGGGGACCACCCCCTTTATAGGCAAGGTGGAGGTCCCTCAAGGTGAAATATTTTTAGCTAATGGTGATTGGCTAAATTTATCAAGCTATTACCCCTCAGGTATTTTTTCCCTAAAAATAATTCCCCGTTTATTGTTCAGCCTAAGTGAAGCGAGTTTTTCAAGCATCATATGTTAAATTCCCATATTTCCTATATCAGACTAGTCTAAGCTATTCTAAACTTATTACTAAATTTCCCTCAACCCTCAATACAGTTAAATACTGAATGGTTTGAGATCAAGGTGGTTCGTTTTCTACCTTATCCCTGGTGGCGCCTAATAAAGATTTAAAAGCCATATTTTTCTAGTTTTTAAAAGTTTTTGTCTTTATTGTTTTCAGTGGATTACATCCACAGTTGTTGGATTTTATGTTAATTAGCACCAGCGAGTTATTCTCATGCCAAAAATTTAACAGTGGGACCTGACCACTTGGCTCCTGATTTATTATTGTTCCTACAAGCCAATAAGGGTAGAAAAGGGCTAGATTACCTGGTTGAAAGGTGTGCAGATTTTCACGATTGTCATTATACTGAGTTTTTTTTATTAATACTGGAAGAAAAATTTTTGGAAGCCAGGGTCTGAAGTCAGATATTCTCATTGGCAATACTTTTTATAGTGACTTCATGGCTCCATGGGAGGCTTGGTCAAGCAAGGCCTGTACTATAAAGGCATATAGAAATCAAATCCATACAACGCTTTGAAGGGTGACAGCTTAATTATTTGATGATAGCTTATTCTAAAGTCCATAAATTGCACTAGACAAATATTAGGACCAATAAGTGGGGTCAGTCATGTCCATGTTCAGGGAGTGTGCTGATAATGATATGAGACTAAACTGAAACTCCAAATGAGTTACCACCCAGAACTCAAGCCAGAATGCCATGGGCATAGCCATCCAAATTGATGTGTGAACTTTAAGAAACCTGGCCATGAGGACCAGCCAAGAGGTGCTAGGATTGTGGTTCCTCACCCATTTTATTTTTCAACAAAAATAATTATAAATTCCGAGTATTTAATTTGTCCAAGAATTTTTTGAATTAAAAGGGATATTAAGTAAGAAAATGGAGTGGCAAATGTACCCTTCAGGGATTGCTGCTTTTAATCTCTCTGGGGAAAATTGAGATGCAAACGCAACTGCCATCAAGAATAAATTCAAACTAAGATATTGAATTTCGTTTACAGACCTAATTTCAAACTGACTTGGGTCCAAACTCCTTAGATGGATTCGTTTTTGGACTCATTGCTAAGATTTACTTTTTTTGTTGTGCGCATGCATTTGCTATGATGAAACCGTTTTGGATGTATAGCAGGTTGCGCCTTAGGGAAAGCCATATAGGGCTGAGCCCAGTTGGTGGGAAGGGGTTAACCACATCCATGCCTGTTGGGGGATGGTTGTGTGCTGGATGTAATGGCGGTGTCTTGGTAGTTTGGGAGTTTTGCGCAATTTTGCCACTTCCTGGAAAACTCTTTAAAGATTCTCTACCAACAGGGGTGGTTTGGCCACTGAAAGGGGGCTGCAACTTCTATAGGGTACGCCGTTGCTCATCTATCATACATCACATGGGCTAAATCATCCTGTGAGGTGAGAGTCACAGGTATGCTTCCAGTATTTTTTGAGTGGAATGGGAATTGACCCCAGTCCAGATGGAGAGGTTCCTTCCCAAGACTTACAGCCATCTTCTGGATAGTTTCAGTTAAAAAACCATTCGCCTACTCTACCTTTCTATTGGTTGCATTAATGTAGATAGTGGAAAATAACTGAGTGGATCCCATCAGTTATACTAAATATTCACCAGTAAATCAGAAATTTTCCCGTTATTGAAGAGATTTATGTTAGGGCACACATGCTGGGTGATAATCTGATTATATAGAAACGTGGCGGTAGCTTTTACTAAAGAAGAGGGTAGTGATATTGCATCAATCCACTTAGTTAAGTGATATAAGTCTAAGAGGAGGAACTGATGACCATTAAAGGCTCGAGGGAGGTGGTCCCATAAAATTAATACTAATTGTATGGAATGGTTCACAAGGAGGAATAAAGGGAGGTTGAGGTTAAAAACTAGGTCCCTCTTGACTTCTACATACCAGGCAGAACTCTTAAACATCTTGGATCAAGACAAGTATTCCTTCCCTGTAACAAGTATTTTTAAGCCACTGTTAGGTTTTCAAAATACCCCTGTGGCTGACTTGCAGATGTCCCTCCAATATGATATCAGTTTTACCGATGGGCATATATAGGGCAACCAGTTTGAAAATACAAGTTTGCACAGTTTGACATTTTTATAAATTTTTTCTATATTTTGATATTTCTTTTTGAAGGGTTTTGGATTCATCTTTCCATAGATGTAATTAAGTTAAAAAGTTTAGAGTCAATTCCCCTCAGTTCAGTTAAAGCTAACTTGGGGAGCCTATATAAACAAAACGCATTTTGATGGATGGGATCAGGTCAATGAATAAGGAAAAATCATAATTTTGAAGTTTTACGCCTATCAGTCTAGCCTCCCTATAGAATCCTTCGTTTGTTTTAGTCATTGCAAGGAAGCATGTTTGGTTATTATAGTAAGATAATTATCATATAAATAGGGTAGAAAAGCTTAAAAACCCTGTAGTACCACCAAACATTCACCTTCCATAATGCTATAGTTGCATTCAGCTCTGGGTAAGGTCTTGCTATAGCAGGCGATGAGTTGTTCACTAAGTTTTCATTGTGCCGAGATAGTATAGCTCCGATGGATATATCACTAGAATTAGTAAAAAGTAAAAAAAGTTTATCAAAATTGGGATGTATAAGTACTGTTGAATATAAGAGCTGTGCGTAATAGATCAAGGTCTTTCTGTTGCTCTTCTTTCCATTGGAAGGGTATCTCTTTCTTCAATAGATATACTAGAGGCTTGGAAGTAACATCAAAATGGGAAATGAACTTGTGCTAATATCTAACCATTCCTCAAAAAACCTGTACAACTCATAGTGATTAGGGAAAACATCTTAGAAATGGCCATAACCTTATCATCCATCAGTAATTTTCTAGCTTTACTTGCCTTATGACTAAAAAAATCCATTTCACTTTGAAATAAAGAGCATTTTGACGGCTTTAGTCCAAGGATTATTGCCGTAAATGAAAATCTTGCCTGAGGTGATCTAATTGTATTCTAAAGGTTATTAAAAAAGTATTATCAAGATCAACTAGAACACAGGAGCGTTCTAAATCGCCTGAAAGTTTTTCCATGACGCGCTGGAAGATAGAAAGGGTGTTACACAACCCCTGCGACATTTGAGTGGACTCAAATAATACTTCACTTAAGATGAGAACGCATTTTTCACGATCCTTCAGTGACAAATAGACTTTCCTTATCCGCTGGTAAGATCAATAGCTGAAAATAGTGGGATCCTGACATTAAGTATATGGAATCATCTATACGTGGCAGAGGATAGTTAATTTTTTGCGTGATAGAATTTAGGCAGCAATAATCCATGACACTACAGTGGCAAAAATCCTTCTAATGAATTAAGAGGATTTGGGAAGCCCACAGACTTCTAGAAGGCACTATTAAACTGGCCTTCAAAAGTTGCTGTAACTCTAAGGCCACTTGAGCTTCCTCCACTTTGGATTTTTTTGTATGGCCATGATTTAGATAGAGGATAAGCCTCAGTCTCAATTTTGGTGAATTACCCCAGAATTTTTACTGTGGTCACTTGGTCCCAAGAAAAAATATTGCCATAGTTCTCAAGGAGTTTTTTAACATTTTGGCATCCATTAGTTGTAAGATTATCTAGAATCCTGCTTTTGACCAGAGCTATGGTGGGTAGGTGATCGAATCCTGAATTCTGTAATGAGCCAAAACAGCTCGCATTGTCAATATTCTCAATAGGATATAACTTTACATAAGCAATAGGGGCATGCCAAGGTACTTGGAGGGTATGATTAGTTAAATTCACCAATAAGATAGAGATAGATTTCCCATAGGCGGGATCCAGGATACCCAGTCAGTCAACGCTTCTTTGATTAAAGGGCTTGGGTGTCCACTTAGATTAAAAATATGATTAGGAGGGGTGAGAATATGGATCCCTGTATCCACAATAACTTGTGAGCCAAAGGTTATCATGATAGGATGTAGGGCATATAGAGGGATCCCGTTTTTGGCATTTACCGCCTCTGGGATAACTTAGTTTCCCCCTATAGCTTAATATTTAACTTTGCAAATGGAGGACTGGTATTCAAGAAGGCATGTCCATTTTTTGGGGCTCCTTTACTTTCTAGGGGATTTTAAACTTATATGTAAAAAAAACTCCCAGTATGGACAGGTATTTTTCCTTGTGGCTGATGATGCAGTCAAACTCCCAAATCAGTTGGGCCCCAATAAGAAACTCATAATTATTATTATTTTAATGCAATGGTGGTAGCAGTAAATAAAAGTTTCTCAAATCAAATGAATAAGGTAGAATATGCTCCTATTGCTTTAAAGACTGATTACCAGACATTCCATATTCACCTTCGTGAATCAAGTCTGGAACCATTTTTATCTTGTGGATAAGTCTTAGGAAATAATACCAACTGGGGATCCAGTGTCAATTATTGCCAGGACTTTACCCTTCTGTACACAACCTCTATTCAAATTACTGAAGATCTGAACAGGGAATTGACAGAAAGTAAACTGTCATTAGGATATGTAGCAAAGCAGGCGGAGGATTCTGGTGCAGCCAATGTTTGGGCTGTTCATTGCATTTGAAAGTTTTATATGAAAGTGATTGGTTTTCCATAGTAGAGCTGGCTGGCAAAATTTGTTTGGATAACTGACTAACATAAAAGTAAGAAATTTGGAGATTTTTACTTCCTTGAATTGAAAGAGGAACGTTAACTTCTGCAAGCGCAGCTAACATAAAACATCCTAAAGTGTTAAGAATAGATTTAAAACAAGTGTCTTGAGGCATTTAATTTCCGTCAGCATAGGGAGCCTCTTGCCCTATACTGGCTGATCTTTTGCCGACTTATAGTGAATGATGCAATAAAATTTTACTGTGCGGTTGGTTCTCTTGCAATGAGGCAGTATAATTCATAGTAGCGACTTGAGGGTCTAACCGCTAGCACTCAGGGACAAGGCTTGTTGTTGTTATTAAAACGATTGGGCTTAGTAGGTCTAAGTAGGTCATCTGGAATATCCCAAAATAGCTTTTTTTGCTATGGAGGAGAGACATCCAATTAGACTTCACCGCTTTAAATGAAGTAGTGTGTTAAGCATATTTTTAAACGCTGAAAATGAAGCAGTGATAGCATCATCTAAAGTAAGATGTTTTCTTGCGACCAAAGTTTGAGTTACAAGGTAAACGGTGATAAAAACTCAATGGCGGTAATTCCACAAATTAATTTTATAATTATAAAATTGATTTGGTTAGATAAAGTTAGGTTGCTCCTTAATTCCTGACGTAAGGCAGTTTTGTCGTCATCCCAAATATGGCTATGCATTAGATGAGGTACCATAATGTCTTTAGCTACGCAACTAAGATAGTTATTTAGGTGTTTAAGCCTTTGGGTGTCAGTGGCTTCTTCCATAGCACTTTCCCAACAAAATATGGACGAGAAGAAGCTCCATTATACTAAGACATTCTCTCTTTGACGATGGTTTGAACGAACCATTGGGGGGAGGTTAACAACTTAACAATAGAAACTGACACCAGGGGACGTTTTCCCCTAAAGAGGAACCACTATCTCTATGAAGATTTGTGAAGGTGGAGGGCGTCCACTTGACTTTGTAAGGCGTTAATATCTTCAATTATTGAGTCCACTTGATCATAGGCGGCACAAAAGGCTGATTTTGTGGTAACAAGAGGGTTAACTGCCAAATTTCGCTTATAAACTTGGTAGTTACATCTCAAAGTTCAAGTTGGTGTTGCTCAAGGGCAAATATTTTTTTCTCCAGCTCATGTATCACAGCGGGTAATTTCATCAAGATTTTAAGGCATTTTTGATCCAGAGAGGGATCTGATGCCAAATATTCATTGCTCATTGTAATAATAGTTGCACATGAACTCTGGGTATACCTGGTTGGAAAAAACAGTTTTTGTCAGGACTAAAGAGTTTAGACCACTTATCCTTTTATTTTATTTTATTTAACCGAGTTAAGCTGACCAGGGGATGGACATTACCAAAACTTTAAAAGCTAAAAAATAAATCCTCACCAAACAAAACAAATGAAATGCCCAAAATGAGCGGACAACACACCAAACGTAAACACAACCAGCCAGGTGAGACAGCTTGAACCGCTTATCCCATCATGGTAGAAGGGGAGGTGGTATCAGGGGGCTCATACTCAGCCTCTGCTTCACCCCAAAGCAGGGCATGGGCTATGGCGGAGAGCAGGGGTGTCAGGGCATCAGCGGGATGGGGTGAGAAATTTCTGATGATTGGGGTGGCAGGAAGACAGCAGTTGAATATAAGTGATATGATTTAATTGATATAATCTAGTTTCAGCTTTCTTGCGTGTGTCAAAGAGATATATAAATGTGGCGATGTTGGTGCAGGTAATCTTGGATTTGTGATACCGTGTTACTACTGCCACGTGCTGGATGGCATTGTTGGCGGCTTTATGAGATTTGATCAACATCTTCTTTTGGATAATGGCAGTGGAGGGGTTAATGGGAGGAGGGATTTCTCCTGCGAGAATCACCAATGATTTGGTGGCAGCTTTTCAGAGGACGACAACTGGATTAGCCATTGATTCAACAGCCAGCTGGTGGTCACCGTAGAGCATCTCAGCGTTTTTTGGGAGATATAAATGAGGGGGTAGTGCAGTGTCAAAGTCAGCATACACAAACTGCTCGAGTTGGTTAGTGTGGTCTTCAATAATATTCCCATACTCATCAATTTCAGCCAGTAGATCCCAAGGATTATGGTTGAATTGAATTGGGTAGTCAGCATATGCCTGAGGTTTGGTTGGTTTTTGGGGGTAGCATAAGAGTGAAATGGGGTCCAATCTGGTGCTTTACTTAGAGGGAGCGTTTGTGTCACTGAGGTGAGTAGGAGGCTGATTTGTGGCTGTGTGTACAGCTGCAGCAACAGGCTTTGGG